>JANHGL010022724.1:35136-53186 GCA_024611195.1 Ceyx melanurus | reverse complement strand
GACTTCCAGCATGAGCCCATCAAGCCCTGCAAGTCCGTCTGCGAGCGCGCCCGCGCCGGCTGCGAGCCCGTCCTCATCCGCTACCGCCACGCTTGGCCCGAGAGCCTGGCCTGCGACGAGCTGCCGCTCTACGACCGTGGCGTCTGCATCTCCCCCGAGGCCATCGTTACCGCCGAGGGCGCCGGTGAGTGTCCGGGGACGGGACTGGGACCGCCCCGCATAGCCCGCCCGGCCGGACAATGGGCGCCGGGGAGCGGAGCCCGCCCCGTGAAGCGCTGCCTCTTTTCGCTCTTTCGGACTTTTCTCTAAGCCTCTTTTCCTCAGTTTTGGGTTGGCTTTTTTATCCTTCTCTTTTGTCCGCCTTTATCAGCCGTATCGCTGCTGGAAAAGTTTTGCTGTTGAGCAAGAGGGTGTGTGACTAATGACAGCGCCGCCGTCGCGCTGGGGAGCGCTTAGAAGTATGGAAGCGACAGCCCGCGTTGTAAACTGCAAATCTGTCGATACCCCTTTTTGGTGTTTCATCGGCAGCGGTTGCTTGTTGAGGCAGCAGAGCCCCCCAGGAGAGGTGCTTGCTGTTGTCTCCAGGCTGCCAGCTCCCGCTGCACGTGCACTCTTTGCTCATCCCCAGCCGCTCACTCTCCCCAGAGCGGGCTGCTCCTCTCCCACCAAGGCCGGCATCCTTCTGGGCGCAGCCAGCGGCTTTTGGGGAAAGATCTGTGCCCAGAGGAGTCCCGGGCAGGAGCGGGGAGGCTGTGGTCTCCCTAGCCTCCTCCTGTGCTGATGCTGTCCATACGTGCAGCTGAAGAGAACAGTCTCTGGTGTTCAAGGCCTGGTTATGGCACAGGTGCCCCATAAGAGCCCTGGGCTCACAAATGACTGTAAGTAGAGGGGTGTAGCAAAGGTGCAGCCTTGCAGTACGCTTTATTCATGATGTCCCTGAGTACTGAGAAAGCTCCAGCACAACTGTGTTGGTACCTGTACCTGATCCTCTCTTAGCCTCTGAGTGGTTTTTGAGACAGTTGTCTTTCTTGCTGTATTCAATTTTACTGGCTGTGCTTGCTGTGGTCCCGCAGGATGGCTGGCATTAGGTGTCTCGCTCCTGTTTGGGCAGCAGGGATGCAGGAGCATCTCCATGGAATTGGGCAAAGACTTCTGACCACTTAGGCTACTGAAATGCTATAAACCTGCTGTTGTTTAGTGCCCCTGTTCTGTTATGGGTGTGTTTCTGTTGCAGCTGCTTTTGGTCTGGAGGAGTTAGCAGAGCACAGCTCCAGCATGATGAACTGACCACAACAGAAATATTACATTGAAGGAGCTATTGAATAGCAAATTAAAGCAAACCAGGGGGTGGTTATCACGAGTGAGCTGTGACCTTTACAGAATTACCACAGTTCCTATCTTACTTGAGGAAAGCATTGGCAGCTGGAGGAACCGTGCTGTGTTTGCTTGATGCAAAGTTGCAATGTTGGTGGATCTGCCAGACCTCTCCCTTACAGGAGCAGGTGAGCAGATCTGAGACAGGGGAGTAGCTAAGAGGGGTCAGAAGCTGAGGGCAACTTCTATCCTGTCACCAAATGCTTTATGGATCTTACTGTCTCCAGTGCCAAATACTGTAATTCCTCGTTTCCTCCCCTAACAAAATGTCATGCCTCCGTTTCCTGACCGTGCTCCCCATCACAGCCTTCCCAGGCTCTCTCCACTCTTCCACATTTATTTGTAGGCCAGACTAACCCTAATCTTTGTCTTGAGTCCACCAGTTTATCCTCTGCATGTCTTGAAATTTCAACTCTATGACCCCACTGTGACATCTCCAGTCATTTCTGCAGTTTCTCTTCTAATTGCTCCCCTCTTGCCTTTCCATCCTTCTTAACCCCCTCAGTTGTCCCTGGCCCATGAACCCAATCATCTGGTTTTGCCTGCAGCTCCCTCACTGCTGTTGCTTCTGCTCTCTGGAGGCTGCAGACCTTCTGGTATGGGTTGAGTAAGTGCAGTTTTGAACACCTCCATAGCATTGAGGTGCTTTTAAAACTGCTATAAATATGGCTCTAGACTGAGCGAGGCTTGGCAGGTCTGCAGCAATTTGAAAGCAATCGCATTCGAATCTGGAGGGAGGAAGTTTGGCTAAAATTGCCCCCGAGTTACCTATTTCTGAGGACCTCAGCAGTACAATAACCTCTTTGAGGGATTCCAGGGCCGGATCCATGAAAACTCTCTTTCAGTGAATGAGAACCTGATGACATTCTCATTTCTGGGCTGAAAATTTTGAACTGATGCATTATGCACCAGAGTGAAAGAATCCTTCTTGAGGGAATAGAACTGCTCCTTTAGAAAGCAGAGTGAAACATTCCTGTTCTAGGAAGAGCTAAGGTGAACACTTCCAAAATCAATTCTCCAAATAAAGCATTGCAGCCAAGTAGAGGACACAACCAATGGCATAATGGGGACCATATAGAATACTTGCTCTTATTTTATCTGCTTTCCTGCCCCTTGTGCTGTCTGTAAACTACATTAATAGAGCAGGCAGAAATATAAATCCACTTTTGCATGGGTTTCTGTTGTGGAAATATTTTTTTTTTTCTTTAGTTGTGGAATTTTGATTTTTCTTTCATTTTGTCCTGCTTTCAAAGTAGCAGGATTATAAAGATTCCTTTCTTCTTCATATCTCTGTATTATGATTGCTGAGGGTTAATATGTTTGTCTCATCCATTCTGTACAGATGTCTCCCCATGCCTAGTAGGGAGGCTGTTACAAAATGAGAATAAAATGTGTTTTTCTAAATCTGTGGCAAATCTCAGTAAGGAGTTTGCTTTTGGTTATTGAGGCACAGGTTAGGAGTCCTCCACAGATATTTTCTAGGACCTATTTCCATGTGAAGCTCAGGTGGTAAGGAAGATTCCTTGTGACAGGAATAAGGTGGGTATTTGTGTCATTCTCCTGCTGTTCTTCAGGGCTGCTGACACCTAGAAGGGATTACATACATGCTGCTGTGTCTCTAATGGAGAAGGCTGATAATAACAGTAGAACTGCCTTATTTAGGGCTCAGTTAGAGGAAAGCCTCTGCAGATCCCCTGACCAGTCTCCAAAATCTGACCATGAGCTGCTACACCATGCTGCTGACTGGGAGGTCTGAGGTTCCTCAAGTGACAGGGACCACCTTCAAACAAGCACCCTGTGGGAAATGTATTTATCTTTGGGAAACCCCTGGCTTCCTTTACACCCAGGTAGCAGAGGGATGGTGTGGGTATTCTGGAGGCAGGTATGACACCAAATATGTTGGCTTTTTGTGGAAGATCTGACAAATCACGGTCCAGGATAGAGGATGAAAAGTGATACATTAGCATCTCAGATCTGAAGTTAATGCAAGGTAATCTCTGATGTGTAGCTTCTATGTCACATCTCAGTCCTTTACCTAGCGTGGATGGAAGTGGTTCTGCTCACAGACATGGATACAAGCTGTCTTGTGTATGTGGGAGTCCCATTTGCTTGCTCCATGTGCTTTGCTCTGGTTGTGCTGGGTGCATATGTTGACTCTGCCTCATGTCTGTCAGGTTATCTGCATCCTTCGT
This sequence comes from Ceyx melanurus, assembly GCA_024611195.1. Taxonomy (NCBI): domain Eukaryota; kingdom Metazoa; phylum Chordata; class Aves; order Coraciiformes; family Alcedinidae; genus Ceyx; species Ceyx melanurus. The sequence goes on along the minus strand of JANHGL010022724.1, from coordinate 49,620 downwards.
TCAGGCACTTGTCAAATCTTCTTCAGTGAAGAATCAAGAAATGAAGATAAACAAAAACTGTCTTGAATCCAAAATCTCAGTAGTGGGACTTGTCCTTAATTTACATGGAATAAATAACCAACCTGACCACAGCCATTGCTTAGAAAAGCACTTCAGTGTGTGTTCTTGGCTACTACTGTCTAGCAGAGTGTTTATGTCTCAAGTGACACGTTTACTGCTGGTTTGAAGAGGGATCTGGCAATAGGAGGAGAACAATATGATGGGTAACATGTATATTGGAGGCCTGATCTGTCACTTGGATTTCTGTCTCAGCTCAGATAGAAAGATAGCTTGAAGGCATGTTGGGTTGTTAATGAAAAGAGGGAGAAAAGAGAAGCATCTTCGGAAGGTATCAACCACATGTAATTAAAGTTAAACTCTTTTGGGTGATTATTGTAAGATGGCTGAAGAGAACTCTGAATCTCTTCTAAAATAATACCACCTATTAAATATTAAAGAAAATTAAAGATTATTTAAGTGATGGAGATGTATTTTCTAAGTCTTACATGAACCCGTGATTTCTCTGTGAAGACCAAGTCCTCTTTACCTGCCTGTCTGCCTAGATGAATTAATAGTAATCCAGTATGTGAATTTGTCATTGTATGCTTAAAGGAAAAGAGGAGGAGACATTTCCCATGCTTGTTTGTCATATGTTATTAGCTTCATTTACAAAACAGTGGTTTCCAATCTCCAGATCAAATTTGCTGACTCATACTTTGCATAGTTTTACTCATAGTAGCCAAAACACACAGCAGTGCTAAGAGAGTGTTTCAGAGTGTCCTGAGAATGAGCAATCATGCCCACTTGTCATCCTGAAGTTGAGATTTGTTTTAGGTGTTTGGACAAAACTTTACAGCAGCCTCATTTCGCAGTTAAAGAACAAAATCGTTACCAAACTTTAAAGACAGGAAAAGTAAGAGTAAAACCTTAGTAATCATGATACCATTGGTGTTACTACCACTTCAGTTTGCTTTTATAGACTGAGTCCCCTAGAATGGGTTTTAATTCTTAAGCATCAAGTCCTGCAGATTTAAACTATGTTTGCTCAAAACTTTTACCAATTCGTTTCCTTTCCCCAAACCTCTCATCCGAATCTTGATGTCATCAAACTGTACATTCGTGGTGCAAGTGGCTTTAACTCAGCAGTCCTTGTTAGTGGTTTGGTTTTTTTTTTTTTCATATAGCATCCCTCTGAAATATGATTAATTAGAACAGCTTATTGGGAAAATCAGTTTGGATTTTTTTCCATGCTCTTAAACAAAATGTAGTAGGAAGCTTTTGGATCAGAGTTATGGATAATATTTCCTCTTTGTCAATCCTGCTCATCGCCAACAGATACTTCTTTCAAAAGGTTTGTTCTGTGTAGGCAACACTTGCTAGAGAGGTCACCTCAGCATAGAAGTGGAACAATAGGAAGTTGGTGCTTTCTTTTTATAAACAGCTTTTTTGGTTTTCATGCCTACCTGTTCACTTCTTCTTTGCTCATTGACAGACGCCGTGCTCTAACCCCACAAGCAGGCTGCACTGCAGCCTTCATGCCAGAACAGAAATGGGAGCCTTTTCCATTAATAGCTTCTTTTCACATGTATGAACGACTCTTGTTGCACAGGCAGCTGCTTTGATATCTGCAACCAATGGTTTGGGGTAGGACAAGTGACCTGGCGAATGATGTAGAATTGGGCAGTGGGTTGAGGTTGCATTGCATTGTCATTTGGTAAAAATAAAGCAAGCTGTGTACTTAGGAGCGAAAAAGAATATCTGGAAAGCAGATTACGTGTTTGTTTGCAGGATCAGGTTTATATTGGACATACTGAGTGTTTACAAGCCTCCCTTGAATCATTGTGAGTTTGAAGGACAATTCCTCAGTTGACAGATGAGCATCATACCTCTGAGTGGGGTCAGGGAAGACTGCAAACTGCTCACAGGGCTCTACTTTATTCTATGATCCTCTGATCATCAATGTCCTGGGCTGTCTTAAGAACCAGATCCCTACAGCTCAAGCTTGCAAGAGAAGGCCACTCGTTACAGAGTCATGTTTTCATTTGTCCTATATTGTAAAAGCTGTGATGTTCCATCCAGGATAATGTTAAGGATATAGGAAAAGTGATGTTTGTATGATACCTGCTTCCAGAGCTGGAAAAAAAAAAAAAGCATAGATGTTGGGGTGTGCAATCTTAAAGAAGGGCTTTTTCTTTGAAACCTCATTTGATTTTCCATGTTATGTGTCATCTAAGAAAGTATACTGCTTCCCTCCCAAATATTGATTCTCTTGCATTTATCTTTTCCTTAATTTGTACATTACATACATTAACATACTTGCTTTTTTGTGGTTATGTACATAATAAATGTGTGATTTAATAAACAATAGGTTTGAAATGTTGTCTTTTACTGATATGTGACATATTCCACTTATGAATATGTCTAAAAGCAGTTCTTTAGGCATCATGCCTTTTTTCCTTCTGTTCCTTATCTGTCCTTAAAAATAATCACTATGTTTTTAAACTGAGGGGAAGGTCTAAAACATTTGTTTTGGCATTTACTTCTATTATATGATTGTGGTTGATTGATTTCCTCAGTAACCAAAAAAACAAACCAAAAGTAATTTCTCCTTCATCATCTAATTAAATGCAAACAGTATGTGTACTTTTTGTAGATGCTCTAAGTTCACACCATAAATTTCTATCCTAGTCTTAAAACTGCCAGTCTGTGCACTAGTAGAAATGGGATATTTAATCTGCTTCAGCATTTAACATGATCCACAAGACTTGGGTGAAATCTGATAAGAAACTATGTCCAATTTAACACACTGGTCTGTAGAACATGAAAATATCTTTATTGATTAAGTTATTAAATTTTAATGTACTAAATATTAGAGAAAGAGAAAACATTGTAATATGTGTATTGAAATAATCCAATGTTAAAAATGCTAACATTTATTTATGTATTTTACAATACATGCCAGATTTCCCTATGGATTCTAATAATGGCAACTGTCGAGGTGCTGGCATTGGTAAGTACACCTTTTTAAAACTGTGTAATAAGTTACATTCTTCCAAATTCTTTTAATATTTGCTTAAGTAAGAGGGTACTAAGTGATGTTTAAATACTTTGTGTTCTCTGGCAATCTTGTTGATTGTGCTTTTGTATCCCATGGGCAGGTGGGATTTGAGGCTGGGCAGCCTGTGGATGTCTCAGCATACAACCCAGTGAATTCTTTAGCCCACCTTTTAGCTCTTCTTTTGTCAGGGCAAGTTTTCCATCAGGTCAAGAAGGCTGTGCTGATTCAATTAATAGTTTTGTCTTGAACAAGTGGGAATGATTATTAAATGGATTTGCACTGTGCAAAACCAGTGGAGAGAATGGCTCATTCTGACTTGAAAGTTTGAAAATTAAATTCAGCACTCTTTGTAGATAATGGCAAAATTCCCATTAAATTGAGGAGCCTGAGGCTGAGACCTTCTGAGACTGGTTTTATTCCAGCAGGCCCCCTGATGCTTTTTATTTTTGTTTTGTTTTTGATGGAACTGAATAAAACACCCGGAATGTTGTCACTAATCTCAGGCAATGCAAAGAAGCAAAGCTCAGGTTGGTAGCTTTTCTAGTATAGAAGTGTGAGTTTGGTGCAAGCCAGTGACTGTAGTTTTCCTTGACTTTTATTACGATTCCTTCACAAGTTTTCTTCTTAATCTTTTGTCAAGATGACAATATTTGGAAACCTAGCATTGGCCATCATGCCTGTCCTTCTCTAGAGGTGCCGATGAGCTGTAGTGTGCATCAATGCTCAAGTTTGTTAATATAAACACCTGAGTTTGGTAGTGGAATGTAAAATTAGGTACCTACATAAAATTGCCTAACTTCATCATTGATGTCTGTGACCAAATAGTAAAAAGCTATTAACACTCTGCTTATAGTACAGTTTTGAAATGTGATCAGGAGCTCCTAGTGCAAAATTAACTATGTAGATGCAAAAGCTTATTTAAATTGTAGTATACATCCTTTACAAAATGCACCTGGTCTAGGTGATTCTGCTCAGGCAGGGGGGTTGGACTAGATGATCTTCTAGGTCCCTTCCAACCCCTAGTATCTATGAATCTATGAATCTGCAGTTAGAAAAACTCAATACAAGTAAACCCCTTAACAAGCGTCACTGTAAATTGCCTTGAGCATAGGACCATGTCTGAAAGGCTTTCTGAAGTTTCATATTACTCCTGTTACTATCTTAGTTTTAAGCCATTTTCCACTTGTGTGGCATTGAGGAAGTGTGGATTTCACTCCGCAGTAACTACAAATAGCATACCAGCTTCACTTGAAGTATGGGTACATTTTACATCACCTTATATCAAAAATATTAATCACAGCTTTACCACTACCTGTCCTTAGGAAAGTAGATGGCATGTAATGCCATTGGAGTGACCCTGGAGTGGAGAGGAAGGGAGTAACATTGACTTACACAGTTGCCATCGTGATGCTTTTCCACTAGTAAAAGCAAAACTAGTAGAACTTTTTCCCTTCCCCCCCGCCCTTAATTTATCCAGGTTTGAGTGCTGGTACCAATCAGTACTACAGCCAGGTTTTAGATTTTATGTGCACATACACATATATATGTATAAGATGGCACATTTTTTGGTAGCAGTCCATGGGAAAAACCCTTTTCCTATGTAGTCCATTTGTTTTGTCATTTGCAGGGAGAAGTTTTCAAAGGTATAGATGATGAGCTCTTCTTAGTCCAGTATTGACTTGTATTAAAAAAGAGTATTTAATAGCAAAATTAGCAGAGATTTCCATCAGAACAGTGTCTGCTTTCTGTCTTGGTGCATGGGATATGATATTGTGGTTCCAGAGCTCTTCGGAGCAGACTATCAGGTAAGATGGGACTTTCCCTCAGCATCAAGAGATGCAGTACATTTTTGTTGCCACATTTTGTGGGTGTTCCCACTCCCTGGGGAAAGCTAGAAACATGTATCAGTCAAATGTGTGTTCTCTAATACTCATGGTTCATTTGAAAGTCACCATAACATGAATTGGAGAGGGGAGTTTGTTCTAGCTTTACAACTGACTATAACTGGCATCAGCAAATGACACTGTTTCTGTATCTATAAATAGTAATTAGGAATAATGAAGAGTTTTGTAAAGTGAAATCTAAATTTGAAAAGCACCAGGGTGACTAGGAGGTGTCCTTCATTAAGAACATTAAGAATTTGTTTCTAGAACAAGACTAATAAAATCTATTCCTCAAATTAATAAAATAAAATAATCCGATACCATCTTAAAATTGAGGGAAATGTGAGGTTTTGTATTCCTCTCTTGTAATTCAGGCTGTTTTATTCAACCTGTGCCACAGAGAAAATTACCATAGAGTAGAACATTCAAGTGTATGACTTGTTGGACATGAATACTGAGATGCCTGTGTGAGTGTGGGTCATAGGAGCACATCTTTTATGACCTGTTTTGAGGCAGCTTATGAAATGGACCATAATTTGTCCTAAAGTATGCATGAGCTCCCACAGGCAGAAGGGAAGCCAAAAAACACTTCCCTTCTCTGCCTTTATTATTTTAAGGCAATCTCATACAAAAACTGAAGTCTGTAGCACTCTATATATAGATTCCTGAGGATGTGTTTGAAATTCAAGGGAACAATATACTCTTCTTTGGAAATGTTCTCCCATTTCCTTTATTTTATTTTATTTTAAAATTGTTTTCAACTACAAAACTTCTTTCAATAGAAAATAAATATTTATTTGAAAAGTCCATAACCATATTATTCCATCTCTATTTTTTTAATATGCAGCATATGCGTATAGCAAATAAGAATTCTTTTTCAGACTCTTCATGTTGGATTTAACCAAATCACTAGCATATATGCATTAGTATTTTAGAAGGATGACATATAGAAATAGGTTACGTTAAGTCTACTTCCACTTAAATGAAAATTCAAACATTAAAATAGATCACCATGTGTGCATAATACTGAGACCCACTGCTGGAAACAATCTACCAAACTCCAGTTAGACACTAGCTTGAAATAAGGAAATATTTGCATTAGAATAACCAGCCATAAAATATTGGTGGTGTTAATGAAGACATGGGTCTGGAGCTTCAGCATTAGCACTCCTTGGCCACTAAGGAAAAGGTTTACCTTTGTTATGCCAGCTGTATGGAAGCTGCCCCGAGACCGAATCTTGAATTGGCTTAAAATGGAAGATTTTTCACTTCAGACTCCCAAGTCTTTGTGTCTTTGTTGTGGTGGGGTTAGCTGGTTGCAGTGGTTTGTTTAGGTTCTTTGTTTTTAAATTTCAGCATGTCAGGTTTTCTTCTAGAAACCTTTGATGTCTCTTATGGACAGTTCCACAAGAGCTTCTGACAGAACAGACCAGGAATGCCCTGTATCTTTGATAAGTCACCTGCCTATAATAAACAAGTCAGTGAAATATTCTTTAAGTGTGAACATGGAGTTTTGTTTAGAAAGAGAGTATGGTAAATTACAATCTCCCCAAAACTTTTCTGTTTTTATAGAGCGCTGCAAATGCAAGCCCATAAAAGCCACCCAGAAGACCTATCTACGTAACAATTATAACTATGGTAAGAACAACTGCATGGTCAGCTCCCAGTGTTTTTAAGACCACAGTAAGGGGGAATTGTTCATGAAAAATGCCTATGTTCCCAATTATTGATGGTTAATCCAGCAGCACTGACTACAGAATGAAGGTGTGGTCTGAAACATCGCTGAATTAGAAGGATGGAGGGTATTAGCTTATATATATCCATAAAAGAGCATCAGTGTTGACATTATTTCAGTGACATTTGGGGTTTGTGAACTTTTTCAGTGTGAAAAGTGCTGTGACAAAAAAGATGTTGTGGGCTGCTGTGCCTGAACTGCCTCTGTGATTCCAGCTCTGATCTGCTCTGCTATTGCTGGAATGGATGTATTTACTAACTTTCCTAGCTACAAATTCACCATGGGATCTAATGGGCTTCCTACATGCTTTCCTTCTCACCTCTCAAAGCCAGCAATGAGCACCTTGCCAGATGTGTTATGCTGTCAGTAACACCTACGAAAGTGCATGGTGTCCATATTATGCTTTCTCTTGTCCAGATTGTCCTGATCTTCTGTCACAGGACCAGTCTGCTACTTTCCTTCATACTGTTTGTTTTAAGAAAATTAGGCTGGTGAAAACAGTGACTACGTATTACAGAAACTGAGCAATTGGGCTCATCCTTTCTCCCATTAATTGTGTGAATAATCTTAGACTCAGTGAACTTACGGACTTCATTTTAAATGGCAGTGATTGCCTAATATTTATGAAGATAATACATTTATACAACTATTGTCAGATAAACTTATTTTTAAAATAGATAATTTTAAAAGCTGAAAAACCTTGTTTTTCAGTCAAAACATCATTGCACTTTTTAGGTGACAAATTGGCTTTATGTTTGTTAGGTGGATTTGTCTTGTTTAGAAAATAATTACAGATTGACCATTCCTTAGAGCATACCTGCACATGGTAGAGCGTAATGGAGCTTGCTACGGCCCACCTTTTCAAGCTTCTGAATTGAAGAGCTTTCAAAAAGCAATTGAAATAACTCCACAAACTAAAGCAAGATTTTGTTTTGATATTTCAGAAGGTTTTAGGAAAGTGCATCACTTGGGGTAAATATACTAAAGCACAAGTTATTAATTGTTGGTGGCTGTATTTAGTGTGGCTGCAACACATGTTGGGTGATGTTCTTTATATGCATGTGAACATAGAAGATGTGTAGGTCCATGGTTTTATTTCTTCTGTATTACTTTTGGGTTTTTTTACATAGGTTAGAAGAAATTGGAAATCCAGGGAATCTGCTGTTTGTAATGGAAAGGGTCTCTTGTTTGTAAGCTGTGAAAAATACAGCATTCTATAGAGCATGACCTCTGGATTGGCTTTGCATTTGCATGTGGTATCAGTTCACTGGTCACCATAAGAGAAAAGAAAAGCATTGCCTTTGAAAGGCAACTTTTCCTCCCATGCAACTTAGGGCAAAAAGAAAGGATGAGGGAGGAAACAATTAGATGGGTCATCAGGTCAAGATCAGTAGCATTTGGAGTTCATAAAGAGCAGAGCAGATTGGTGCTGGGTCACTGGAGAGAAAATAAAAAAGGTAAGGGCCTGTCATGCAGCAGAAGTTGTGATACAAGAAGTTTTAATGCACATTCATGTTCTCTGAACAGTTGAGAGTAACAAGTAAAGTTCGGTCGTCTGTACGGTAAAGTAGTCAAAGAGGGAGTGGCTGCAGCTTGAGGGAGAAGGAGAGCATACAAGGAATGAATTAATATATTTAAAGTGGAAAGGGCAACAAAGAAGGGATACTAAAGTAAAAGCCTAACTTAAACAGGACATAAATCCAACTGGTACATAAATCCTGCCTATGATTTTACTATTATGGGATATACTGAGTTACCTTTTGGTGGATGAAGTGAAGATATGGGGGCAGGGACATTGCTGTAGTTCAGCTAAGCTTCTGATAATGGACTATGCAAAAGATTAATCCCAGAGGTCAACAAGAGCAACTTAGGGGTGACCTGCATTATCTACTGCTGCTAACTATACTCTGTGACTTTTTCTCAGTCATTCGGGCTAAAGTGAAAGAGGTGAAGACTAAATGTCATGACATTACTGCAGTAGTGGAAGTAAAGGAGATCCTAAAATCTTCCCTGGTGAACATCCCAAAGGACACTATAAACCTTCACACGAATTCCGGCTGCTTGTGCCCACCACTCAGTGCCAATGAAGAGTACATCATTATGGGCTATGAAGATGAGGAGCGCTCCAGGTAACTCTTTCTGCATTGTCCTTGGAGTGTATTTGTTCCCCTGCCTGCAAAGCTGAACTTCAGAGCCACCAGGAAAGGGAAACTTAGTGTGACTCTCCTTAATGGTATTCAAGGAGGACAAAAATCTCTGCAGGCATGGAGATCTTAGTCTTGCGTGTGTTGGGTTATGTAGCTTGTGCATGCCTGTTGATGGAGTGACTGGTTGTCTCCATTGTGTAGGTTACTTCTGGTGGAAGGCTCCATAGCTGAGAAATGGAAAGATCGTCTTGGTAAAAAAGTAAAGGTAAGAATATATCTCACCAAAAGTCAAATATTGCAGATACCACAAAGCATCTACCTGTTTCAAAATAAGGGAAGGAAATGTATGTGCAGACCCCAGTTAATTAACATAAAATATCAAAAATTAACTGCTATATTATTTAGAAATGCATGCTGAATAAAGTGGTACATTGAATTACTCCAAAGCACACTAGTGTAGCATCAATCACATTTGTCTCTGTCTTAAAAAAGCAACAATAGGAGTGTTTTAACTCCACAGGCAAACTGTGCATTCTGTACCACACACCTAATTATTGGGATTGTGATACTAATAAAAAAAAGAGGGCTTTACAGATGGTTTCCAGGCTAAGTCAGAATTGTAGTTTTCAGAATTGATATTCTTTAAATACAGTTCTCTTACCACATTTTGCGGATTAACAACTATTTTAAATTTGCCTTCTGGCTTAGGTGAAGGAGGTACATGATAAGGAAGTCATGTCATAGTGAATTGGAAGCAGTGAGCTCAAATGCAAGCGCTATATGAGAATACATTCCAGTGTTTTCTAATTTAAATGTGTTCTAATTCCTTCCAAGATCTGTAAGGATTGCCTTTTTATGTTTGGATGTACTACAAAGTAGCAGTGATCTTGACATTGTCAGCAGTGTCATTTTACACAGAATATTCTTATTTTGACAGTTTCTTACAGTTGATTTGACATAATGGTTGTGCCTATGCAAACTAGTCTCCTCTTCCACTCAACAATTTCTTCAATTATATTAATGGTGACTAGCAGGAAAATATTATTCTGATTAGAAATACAAGATCTGTGCACATTTGTCACATCTACAGAGACAGTGAGAAGAATCAGGGATCTTATTTCAAGTTGTTTGTTTGAAATCCAGTGCTGCAGAACAAATACCATGTTACCACCATGGGCTGACATGCTCTTTTCCAGTTCTCAGGTGACAGTGTCATTTGTTGGGGTTTTTTTTTGGAAACAAATTTATTTTCTCATTTCCTTGTGGCCTGTGACCTGCTGCCTTTTGCCCTCACACCCAGCCTGGGGCTGCTGAGTACCATGCCATGCCTCCCTCAGCTTCTCATCATAATGTCATTATCCAAAAGCATCATCAGTTGTACCAGTTATATTTATTACATCTTTTTGTGCTGTGTTTGCTGTTACCTCAAAAAGTAAAATAAATAAATCATTAAAAAAACCCACTATTTTTTCATTTTGCTTCCCCCAAAGACTGCACAAATAGCTTCATTTATATTTTATTATTTGGACGGTGAGATGTTTTTGTGCTGAAGACATTATGCCTTGTAGCTACCCCTTTGTTCACAGAGGTTACAAGAAAGGCAGGAAATGGTTTCTCTATTTAGAGTGACTTTTCTCGATAACCTCACATTCCACTCTGTGAGCCTGACACAGGGTGATGCAGTGGAAATAGCAACAGCTTTTATTTTTGTTTGCCACTCTTAGTAAACATGTACGGTTGTTTGACATGTGACCTGATTTGTTTTTCTGTAATCTCTTTTGTAATTTCTTTTCTTTCTGATATGCAGCGCTGGGATCAGAAGCTCCGCCACCTTGGAAAGGGGAAGGGAGAGCCTGGACACAGCGACTCCGCTCCAAAGCCTGGCAAACCCAGCAGTGCCCGGCAAGCACGTAGTTAGACGTGGGATGCCGTATGTTCACATGCAGTGGACTATCTACCAAGACTTCATTGTTGGAGCAGCAAAGGAGAAATTGCACTATTGCACGTTATATTCTATTGTTTACTATGAAATAATGTTTTAGCTTATATTAGTTTTTATTCTCCCTGTCATTTTTCACATTTATTTTTTTTTTTGGATGTGTGCAAGCGCTGGAAATACAATTTTTTCTTTTACTAAGAACTGTAGAAAACTGCCCTTACAAGATGGGGAAAGATCAGGACATGTTGAATTTACCATTTTACCTCCTAAATCATCTTGGGAAGAAAATTCTGATGCAAGCATCAGTGAGATCTGGCAAAACCCATTACTTACAGTCATGACTTGCACCAGCTTCCCCCTTTCAGTCCTTTTTGGTCACTGTTTGCTGAAACTTACTATGCTGGGGGCAGGTTGTTATCTGGTTTTAAGTGCATAATTTTTAATTCTGAAACAGAATTCTGAAGTATATATAAAACTAATGTTAAGAGAACTGTTTTCATCAGTACACCTTCCTTAAGTTTTCTTATAAATAAACCACTTGTTTAAGCCAAAGTCTAACTTCAAATATTCCTGCAACAAACTGAGTATGTACACAGAGGACCTGAGTTTCCCAGGGCTCTGGACCTTGCAGAATAGCTTGTATAGTCTGTTAACACAGGACACAATTTATAATACACTTCTTCTCTTGTAATGGCAAGTTTTTTCCCCCTTTCTTTTTTTTTGCTGAGTTGTAGGAGTAGACTGACTTACCAGGCCTGCTTCTCAGTACAGGTCTGCACTTTATCCTTTTGATTTTGTGGAGTTATTCTTAAATCTGTGCCTACATAAACAAGTGTTCAATGCTCAGTAAAATATGTCCAATTAAAGAATTGTAGTTGCCAACACAGACCTTATCTGACTTTCAAACCAATGTCATAATTTTTATATTACTCTTGAAAATATAAAAAAAAAAAACAGTAACCTTCATTTGTGCTTTTATAGAATTCTTTGCAAGTACTGTCAACATACTTGGAATGATTTTCTGTTTTCTTATTCTCCCACGCTCAAAAGAAATTAAAATGGGGTAAATAAAAGAACAGTCCTCTTAAGAGTCCACAGAGGAGAACCCAGTCTACTTGGCAATGCAAACATCTGTTGCATTATCAGCTGTTGTTATTGTGTTAGGTGCATTAGGGCTGCCTTTCATTAAGAAAAGAGTGTTGAATTTTTAGGTAATTTGAAAATACGAGTATAATAAGTAAACAGAGAAATATTGGGGAATATTTCTAACAGCACTACTTTAAGATTTCCATTTATAATCAGAGGTCTCAGAACATTTTCCATTGGGCTGGATACTAGGGAAGTTTAAACAAAACTGTTTTCTGTAGCACTCACATTTTTTGTTTTACTTTAAATTAAAAATAAAGGGGTAGTTTAGGGGAAAGATTGTCTCCAAAGACTACTAGCAGAGTACTAATCCTTCAGCTAGCTCACTGTACTGCATAGGCTGGCTTAAAAGCTTCAAAAGGACTTTCAAAGAAGAAACTGAATTAGAAGAATAAGAATTATTTAAACAACAAATATGTTCCCATTTTCAAACATCACTGTGGTGTATATCAGACCTTGTAACTTGGTGCTTCCATTCTCATCTCTGTCACCTGGTTCCTGTGTTGTCCAGCCATGGTGCCAGCAAGCAGGACTCTACCTGTGGTGGTCATGGTAGGTGTGACAAGGTGAGCATCATCACTGAAGCAGCAAGTCCTATGAAGTCCATTGTCCAATATATTTAAATTTTTTTATTTTTTTTTTTAAGAAATCAGTAAATAGTGTGAGAAGGAAAATCTGCTGAAAGCAGATTGGTGTCTGCTAACAGGTAGTGTTTTACTCAATAAAATTGCTTGTAAATGTCCTGCTTCCCATCCAGCATCTACTTCATTCCTCTCTTTAAGAGTCTTGCTTGATATTTTAATCTCCCTATCTATGGTAAAAGGAAAAGTAATGCTTTCTGGGTACAAAGAAAACTAAAGAAATAGATCTACTTCATTAATTGATGAGAACTGGTTTCTGATCAACTTCAAGATGTTAATTTGCTCATACTCATTCTTCATGTGGCCAACAAGTTAATGAGCAGAAAGTGAGGTAGCTGTTTTCAGTGTCATTAACTGCTATTGGTTTGCGTTTCCAGTGAGAAGAGGAGGGTGTGGTGGCTTCCTCCGAAAGAGCGTTGAGGTGCAAGTGGTGGCTTTGCTCTGCTCTGCACCACACGAGCTGGGAGGATTGCTTACCCACCTCTCCTCCCAAGCTAAGGGAGCATTTGAAGAGGTAAGCGGGAGCTCACTGAGATGTGTTCATCTCTGTAAGAGAAAGGTCTTAGCAGCAGTCACCCAAGAGCCCCTCAGATGACTGAGCAGTAACACTTGTGTGAGAGTAGCATCTTGATCTATCTGGGCCTGTTAAATGGAAGTGTTTCCCATATAGCAGCTGCTGGCACTGCTGGGAATCTGTGAACCAATGCGCACTGAGCTGATTTCTTTAGCTTTCTGGATCTGAGTTTAATATTGAGAATATCTGTGCTGGGGGAGTATCGCTTGGGAGCTCACTGCAGTGGTAACAGCATCTGACCTCGGGTGTCACCAAGGACAAGAAGCAGCTGTTTTGTATCCTGCACGGTTGAGCATGGTGGTATTAGTGACCCTGCAGTTTGTGCAGGGCTTCACTCTCACCAGACATTGACTCTGTCACTTGCTTCAGGAAAAAAGATCTCAGACGTTTGCAGAGCACTGGCCACAGCAAAGCTCCCACAGTGAGTTTTTAAGGTGTGTCCCTTTTAAATGATCAACCACATGCTGGAGGGAACGTTGGTCTCCCTCACTCTTCTAAAACCACACAGTTTCAGTATATAGCTTTTCATCTTCCCCACTTAGCTACAGTGAAACTACTTGAGAGTTGCGCTCAATCTATTATGAAAACATTTTTTTTACAGCTAAGGAAAGAGTGCTGTGTGGTCATTAGGAGTATTTACTTGTTTCATTTCAAAACTAGTTTGTTTGAAGGCATCACTAAAATCCTTTAAAAGGAGGGCAAACAGAACAGCATGTGACAAACAGCTTGTTCATTGTGTTCAAAGTAGTTATTTTACTGGGTGATGCACATGTGACCAAGTGTCATGGGATGTATAGAAGGATTTATTGAAACCATGCCTTTCCCACATCTGGGTTATATTAGTCCAGAGAGAAAATATGCAGCTTAAAATCTCTGTGGATAATTAGTCTGACATGTTGCTTATCAGAAGGCACCCTTTCCTAGTGCAGCTCAGCAGACGATAAGGCTGGACGAATAAACACCAAAGCTGCTTATTTGCAAGCAACATCTCTAGTTTCTGGCCAGGGTTGACTCATGGTTTTAATAAATCTGCTCTGGACATGTTGGCAATGGCATGAAAATAAAAGAGGTTTATTTCAGCCTGGGTATTATTTTGGTGTAAATTTCCTTATATTAAAGCCAATAATAAGCAGAATCTATATTGTGAGAACAACTTTCACATTAATGCTAATGAGCAGAGCACAGTTCAGTTGCACAGGGTCGCACAGAGAGGCAGCGCCAGTAGCAGTGGGCAGCTGGAGGGCCTCCTGCTTTCAGAAAGCCTTTGTTCAGAGAAAAATGCAAAACTGAGGTCCTCAGGGGATTCGGTGGTGGAGGGCGGG
>JANHGL010022724.1:12779-26715 GCA_024611195.1 Ceyx melanurus | reverse complement strand
AGGTTTACTCTCCTGCGGGAACACATCTGTTGGCTGTGTATTTCCTGGGTTCGCCTGGCGCTTTTGATTCCAAAGACCCGGGTCTCACATCTAAAATAAGATAATAGTTGCCTAAACTAAGACACCATTTCTTGGAGTAGTCTCTGCAATGGAAAGACAGGGTCCCAAGTCTCAAATGATGTTTCTCGGTGACTTTTCTGGTTTGGAGCTGCAGTCAATATACACAAACCACAGAAATAGCATAAAAATGTTTGCAAGCACATATTAAGCTGGATGTTAGTTACATTAATTTGGACATGGAGTTTCTCCTTGACTGTGCTTCATATCTTAAACCTTTCTCTCTGTATATGTTATCCTGACACTCTGATCCCTCCATTCCACTGCTATTTCTTTAAATGATGCCTGTACATGAGAAGAGGTGGTGCCACTGCTATAATCAAATGCATAAATAGACATTCATAAAAGACCCTGGTACCTGGTAAGCATCCTCATCTCAAACTGCTTTAGAGGTACAACTGAACCTTGTAACTCTTGTTTACAGTTGGGTCCTTTTCTTTTCTATTATTTAATTTTTAAGGAATACAAAAAAAATGATAAAACTACTTCTTTGACTTCCATTTTTAGTTAGTTTAGTCCTATCTCTATAGCACTGCTAAACCATTTCCATCTTGCAGGCTTCCTGTGCATGGCCATTGCATAGAAAAACAGACACCTAAAACTACAACTATAGAGTCATTTGAAGGCTACCTGCTGTTTCTCCCTTTATGCCAGAGTACCAGTTAGGAAAAACCCTTCATAACTCTGCAGGCAGTGAAATCTAGGGAAACCAGAGCTTGTGAACCCCCAAAAGACAAAAAAACACCTTTGCAAAGCTTGTGGGGAGAAGCCACAGGGTTATTCTGGGAACAGTGGCTGGTGCTTGGAATGGAAAATCACTAGCTAGAGACTTAAACTTCCTCCTTGCCTTCTTCTGTATAACTGATGACCCATCTCAGGAATCTCATCTCTGCCTGCTTGCCTAACCAAGACAGAAAGCTAAGAGGGGTTACCATTGCTGTGCCAGTTATTAAATGTATATAAATACATTTGTGGTATTGCTTACCTGGATAAGTTAAAAGGTTATTACAGTCTCACACGATATGTTGGTACAGCTGCTTTGGGTTGTATGCTACCCACAAGTACAACGGTTTATTTCATAGCAAAAAAGGTTGTATGAAATAAAACTCCAAACAAACAAACAAACAAACAAACAAATAAATAAAATTATTTTCTTGGTACAAGTGTCACTGATTTTCTTTGTCCTCCTTTGAGTTTTCTGGATGCTAATCAGAATGAAAGCAAATACAAAATTGGAGTATTCAATTCTCTAAGCTCAAAGCTATATATGTGCAGTTTATATATATAGGCATATGTAAAGTTGACAGTGTTTGCAAGGAAGAGTTTCTGTTTTCAGTGAAAAAGTTAGCAAATATTAGCTCAATGTCACTTTACTTAAATAAAGATGGGTGATGTACGGCAACTCAAATATGGTATTTAGGAAGTGTAAAGAGGATAAAGTCTGATGAAGACTGTCACATGAAGTAGGTTTATTATTATATAAAAAATGTGGTTTTATTCCAATTGATTTCTTTTGCAATGACATCGTATGACAAACTGCTAGCCCCAGAATGAGGCCGCACTGATTCAAAAGTCAGCAATAACATTTTACTAGGCATCTGAAGTGACAACATAGATGCTGAAGTTAATCGTATTATTAGCTATTCATGCCAGTTCATCAACAATGGAACTGCTTGCATCTGAGGAAACAATATGCTAACAAATATCCCTATAAAGAGACCTCTATTAAAAAATTCTTTTTTACAATATTTACAACCATTTTTAGTGAAAATTTTGACCAAATGCCAGTAGTAAAACTTTCACAGGATACAATTAATTATTGCCAGGAAATATTGTCTCAAAATAAATTGTATTTGGATAATGAGCATACGTTATATTGAAATGTCAGTAAACTGGATACTTTTTCTTGATGGAGGTAAGCTTGCTGGTTGGCAAACTTAAGCAGTGTTCTCTCAGAGGGCTGGAAGCCTGGAAACAGGTACGTCAGATGGTAGCTTCCCAGATGTCAGTTTAAGAATCTCAGTGTACAGTGCTATTTATTAATTAACAGTTTGCTTGGCAAAGAAAAAAGTTCTCTTTTCAGCTTAAATGTATTCATAATATAAAGACACCAGTTTCTTGAAATATTTCTGTTAATTTTTTATGATAATTTGGATTTTAGGAGGTATGCTAGCTTGTGCCAACATGTGCTGCTAACTCTTGACTCCTAGCAGTTGTTCACAAAAACAGAACAGCTAATTCACTCTAAAGAGTTTCATTTATCCATCCTATGCATGGTGGTTTGTAACTTCAGTGTAGGTGCTTTCTACTCCATCCACAAAAGCCAGAGCAATAATGGAGAAGTTATAATAGTAAGATATTGGCCACAGAAGGAGGTGTCCTCAGAGGTGGCAGTGAATCATCTCTGCCTTAAAGGAAGAACTTTGTTTGTGATATCTTGAGCATACTTTAAATTCTCAGTTAAATATAAAATTGTTTTGAATGGTGAGGATTATTCAGTGTGGGAAGTGTTTTCCATACTGCTGCAATGATAACAGAGCCATGGAAATGCTGCTTTTAGTATTTTCAGGCTGTCTTAACAATTACAAGCATGGTTTTTTAAAGGTGATGTGTTGCCTGTGGGTTTAGATAGTTAGTACTGTGCATTTCCCTGTCTTGCAAGCCTGTAAAACAGAGGGATATGGAAAATTCCTGCATTTACATTGTGGACCTCCAGGCTTGTATTCTACAACGTCTTAACTGTTTTCACCATTGCCCAGGGAAGGGACAAGCTCTTGTGACATTACTAGGGATGAGATATTTGCCTGTACAGATTCATACAAGGAGAAGAAGCAAAAGTTGAGCCATCTCATCAGCAACCTGAGAATGTTTTACATTCTCACCCATCTCCCATGCCATAAAAATTCTCACAAACCTAGATATTAAAAACAGCAATCTTACTCAAATGTAAGCTTTCTTTAGGATACCTGTCTACCCTTTTTAATATGTCAGCTTTAATAGTCATATCCTTGCTTAATATTTCAGTGTTAATAGCCATATCCCTTTTTACAGTGAAACAAAGAATATCCTTGTCGAAATTATTTAAAAAAAAAAAAAAAAAGTGGATAAATCAAATTTAAGCTGTTACTACACCCAAAATATCACAGCTAATTAAAGCTCTGCCCAAAGTAAAGCCAGGGCTGTAGCAGCTGGGTGAGGTGTAACATTAAATGACACCAGCTGTGGCCCATTACTGGCCCTTCCAGTAGTCAGGGAAAGAAAAGGAGTCATTAGAAGAGTTTGGTAAAATTTAGCTTGTATAGCATGGCTGGTATTTACCTATTGCAATAACATGAAAGGTATCGTCTTTCCTTCCAATAGAATGTACCAATTAGATTCTGTTTATTTTCTTTTTGATGGTGTGTTTGAACCATGCACTTTAATCAGTGGTGAAGGTCTGTAGGAGTACGAATCCTCTGCTAGAGGAATGGTAAACATTTTATCAAGCTTGCAAATGTCATTCCTGAAAGTTACCCAGAAAGAAATGCCAGTTCCTGTCTTGTAAAATGGCAGCAGGTTTGGCTAATGGATGAGTAGCTTTTTGATTTACTTATTTATTTTGGTATTTATTTCTGTAACTCTCACTTTCTGCGGCAAGAGCAGTGTTCAGTGTGAAATGGTCTGTGTATGACCATTAGAGCCAGGCAGCACTAGCAGGATGAAATGAAGATTTTGCTCTAATTTAATGGACAATGTTTATTTTGTGACTATGGTTATGAATTTCTGAATATACTGAATTTGCACTTGGAAAATGGTACTTGTACCCTTTCGAGTTTTCAGGGACAAATCTCTGCTTCGGGTAGGGATCTGCAGGTTGGTAATGCAATCAGAATTTCTGCTTGGAGCAGAAGATGCTTCCTAGGATATACATCCCTCCCCAATTACCCTTGACTTCAGAGCACTGAAGAGCAGTTTTCTGCTGACTCTTTAAAAAAGCTTCTCTGTCTGCACTTCTCCAGGTGCCAGTACTGATTTTTTTTCAGTGAATGCCACACAGAGCTGTAAGGCATATACTTAGCAACTTCCAAACCCAGCTCTGCATTACCACATGCCAACAAAATCACAGTGCGCTCCTAGTTTTAAGCTTGCACTGATCGTTATGGTGTTTTAGCTGTTGTTTGGACAGTGGCTCTTTGTTTCCAGATGGTGTTTGAGTGGGAATCTTAGGGATAATGTAAAGTTTTCTGGTAGGAATGTGTTGATGTTAGACAATTATGCTGGAGGTTAACACATAGCAGTTTTCTGACAGTGTAATATTTTAGCAGATATTTTAATGCAAGAATTTCATGGTTGCATGATCTTATTGTAACAGGAATTGTGAGTTTTAAGGTACAGAATGGAAAGGAGGGTGCTAATTTAGTATGAATTGATGAATATTTCAATCTTCTTTATTACTGTTGGCATTTTTGGTATTCTTGGAATAGTGGGGTTGAATTTTCTAGTATGATTTTCTCAGTATGTTGTGGTTTTGTTGTTGGTTTGCTTTTTGCTTTTTATTGGTGTTTTGGATTGGTTTTGGTTTTGTTTTTTTTTAATGCTGTACCCAGTTTGTGTGTGGGAATTTTTTTGGTGTTTTGGTTTGTTGGTTGGTTGTGGCTTCTTTTTTTAATTTTAGTTTGTTTGTTTGGGTTCTTTGGATTTTTTTGGATGGTTGGGTTTTTTGTTTTGTTTTGTTTTGGCTTTTTGTGTGGGTTTGTTTGTTTGTTTGTTGTTGTTTTTAATAAAGTTGGCCATAATGGGAATATTCAGATTTTTAGATGCACAGAAAGGACACAGGTTTCTCCTTTCATAACTCCCAGGAGCATTCAGGAATTCTGCCTACTCAAAATTTGTCAACAGGATACATAATGCATAATAGAAATGCAACATTTTAAACAAAATGAATACATTGTTTAAGAACACATATAGACTATTCAGTGTTGTAATCCCTTTGGAGGAGAAATAAGCACCTAAAACGGAAGTGCATCACATTTTCCAGAGGCTTCTAAAATGCTGTTTATCTTGCTTCTTCTAACTGTATATTGAACGATAGCTAGAGCCTTGATATAATTTGGTAGAGAATCTCTCTGACTCAGACTGGTTTTGGTCACTCTTTGGGACTGTAACATGTCAGGTTGGTGAGAGAGCACTTGTTAAGAAAACAAATCTAATTCTAGTCACACAGATAAAAAATATGCTAACTACACATTCCCAAATGACCTCATTAAAAGTTCTGCCCTTTCAATATGAGGGGAAGACCGTGGGTTATGCTACAAATTAAAGGCTTAGCTGGGAGGCAGATTTCTCTTTTTCCCTGAACTTTCAAGGAGAATGCCTAGCTTTGTCTTTCCTTTTACATGTCTGAATGGCTGCTTGTTCCTACATGTGCGATTCATTCTCTGGAGAAGATTTCAGAGCTGTATTATTTGACTAACTTGATGGGAGTACAGCCAGATCATCTCACTTGAGTCATCTGGATGGTAATATTTCATCAGGCAGACAGACCTCTGGCTTGTGGCTTGCAGTGACTGAAAGCAGTAGAGAAGGAAAAAGACTCAAGTTGAATGCTCTTCATCCTGTTGTAAGCAATGCTCCAGGAGGTTTTTTCCTGACTTTACTGTTTGTCATGGAAAAAAAAAAAGTCAAAGCAGGGGTTTGCTGCAACATGGAAAAGGGGAATTTTGGTAGTATTGAAGACATTTATTGGCTAACGGAAGTGTTTCCTACCAGCTCTAGCACTGCAACATTGCTGATGAGACAGAGAAAAAAAAAATCCTTTCTGAAGTGAATTGTGAGTCAAAGAGCACTGATAGGTATTCCAGTGAAACACTTTGAAAATGTGTTTAAGAACCTTACTTCAATTTGAACTTTGTGCTTTAAGTTTTGTTGTTGTTGTTACATTTGCATTAGAAAGGAATTAACTTTTTAAATTATTGCTTTCTTGGTTTCACCACAAGAGCAGGAGTTGACTGGAAGCCGAAGATTTTTGAGCAGTCCCATGGATTGGGAAATTTCAAACCCAAAAAGCTTCTCATTCTTAATTCCCTTTATTCTTTCAAAAATAACGTAGGTATGTTCTCACTAGCAGCTTGTAAACAGTTCATCAAAACCACTTTTGTATACCCAAATAGGATGACTTCAGAAATTTGGAGACACGTTGCTGCACAAAACATCTTTTTTCTTCTAGTAGGTAGACTCTGGGAGCTACCTGAAGTGGCAGTTCTGGCCTCTTCTATGCCTAATTATCCTCTTAGCTTAGTAAGAGTAAGCACCCTCGGTGATGGTGTCCAAATGAAGATGCAGGAACTACCCTGGTAGAAGCATGAGACCATCTAGGATGATTTTGGCTTGTTTACCTGTGGGAGGGTGGGGTACATGAGGAACTGCCAGCACTTAGTTCATCTTCCAAGTGTGTGTTGCCCCAGATTTTGGCTTTTTCTTACTCTCAGACAATAACTCCATTAGCTGCTGCGGTCTTGCCACAGCTGTACAGATGCAGATTTACAATACAGAAACCTAACAAGGAAACAAACATTGCCTAACCAGGACAATAGGGATTTTGTGAATTACTTTCTGGAAGAAGATACTACTTGCTTATTGTGCAATGCTTCCTTCAGAAGTGGTACAGTTCTTCACATATGGCTGCAGCAGCTGCTTTGAAGCTGCTGGTGGTCTGAAGCCTATGGATCGCTGGCTGAGCAAATAGCAACTCTATTAGAAGCCCTTAATTTGAATGCTTTGAATGCCATGGGAAGGCTCTTGTAGTGGTGGTACATTCAGTGTGTATTTTCAGTAAAGTATCCTGTTTACTGCATCATGTTGTGTAGGGTAAAATACCCTTGTGTAGAGCTTCATTTCTTCAAAACCTGACCTAGCAGGCAATGAGTGAAGAACTTATCAGCCATTTGCCATGAACTAATTCTCTATGAAACTTTCTCTTATGGGTTGTTTTTTTGTTTTGTTTTGTTTTTTAATCTCCTACCAAAGTCTGAAATTAATAGAAACATAGAATGATACAGGTTTGAAGGGACCACTGGAAGTAATCTAAGTCTGGTTAGATCAGGCTGCTCAGGAGCTTGTCCACTGAAGCTTTGCAGATCTTCAAGGATGGACATTCTGCAGTCTGGTCCATTGTTTGACCACCCTCTTGGTGAAAATTTTTTTCCTTATATCTATCACATATGTTATTAACAATGGTCTTCCAAGGCTTGTCAAAGGCTTTATCTCATCTCAGTACTGCAGTTTAACTGGATCTGTAACTGTGAATGTAAAATACATTTGTGAATACCTTTATATAACAAATGAAGTTGAAAGAAATTATTTCTTCCAGGCTAAGAGTGAGAGAAAAAACATTTCCTGAGTTTCTGATGTTGCACACAAACTTTGAAGCCCTCCTCCCTGCCAAAATTAACGCAAACAGAAGACTGGATTTATCTTCTAAAGCAGTTGGGCAATGAGGTCTGTCACTACAATTTGATATTACCTTACCTTCAGTTCACTGGAAAGCTGTAAAAGCAGTAATGTGTTCCTCCTCCGGATTTATCCGAAAATACAGCCTGGGATAATGGTGTGGTGGCTTGAGGGCAAGAGCAGTTAGTAGATCTGTATTGTACATTTCCCTTAGGGCAGAGAAATGACAAAGGGCAGGAAGAGTTTGACACTGCACAGTTGCACAGTTGCTGAAGATCTACAGCTTTCCTTATTTATCCAGGCAAGAAGATGATATTTTTTGATACAGCCATTGTTTGGAATTCCAGCTATTTAAGAAGAGATAAAAGTATTAATGAGCCCATTGTCTCTCCTAAGATAAATTAAGATGCAATTTTCCAGGCAAATAACAGGAACTAAAGAGGAAGGGGGGTGGGGGGTGGGGGGGTGAAATGTACTCACAACTGTAGAATTTCATCCAGCATTTCCCAGATGAATTCTGTATCAGTCTGCTGGAACAGCTTCACTCTCAAAGCAAGATACAGATACATACAGTCAGACAAAAAGAAATATACTGAGCACAAGTTATTCAAAGATTTGCTTGAAATATTTACTTGTAAAAATCTGGTATTAGTATTATATATTTGCTTTATTTATTTATCTGTAGCTACATATTCAAGTTAACATAATGGATATAAAGAGACCTAGGTATAAATATGTTCCAATATTAAATTAATCAGTTTGTGATTTAAAGGCTAATAGTTCCTGTACCCACAAATCCAATTCTCTCTGAGGTATGCTGTCTACACGGATGTGCTAATGCTCCAAGCTTCCTTATTTATGCTTCTCCTAAACATGGAAAAACAGACCTTCAGTCCCTGCCTGCTATTAAATTCAGAGCACTACAGCTTTGAAGCTATTTCATCCCCTTCCGAGATGCCCCCTCTCTCTTTGTAGTGGGCTGTGGATCTCTTTCCCTAAGGTTGTTCACACAACCCAGGAAATGTCACTGCTTTCCTTTGCAAGCTTATGCTTTCTTGTTGCCCCAAAAGATAATGTAGGGAAACTTACAGCCTGATGTAGTTTATCTAAATGAGAGCCACAGGCTGCTTGCTGGCAAGTTGCAGGACTTACATGTTGAACTTCTAGAGCAAGGACAGATATATAGAGTAATAGGCTGTATGTAACAGTGACCTGTTAACTACCAGGTTGAATACACAAGCATAAAAAGGCTGTAAGAAGTCTATGATGTTTGGGATGTTTTTGTGATTCATGGCTAGTTGTGCAGACTCATGAAGGGCTTAGCCCTGCAGCACATCATGTAATTTTGTTTTGGTTTCTCTGCTTCTTGCTTGTAAAAAAAATCTTACTCTTTTTTTCCCATGAGGGTGAGGACAGGGAGTGACAACAGCACTAACTGCAAGTGATGCATCACTGGCATCAGGGTGAAGTTCATGGATGTAGAAATGGTGCAGAGCTTGAATGGTGGAGGATGGTTTGAAAGTGACCAAAAGGCCTCAGAGATGGCAGGGTCTATCACCAGGTGATGTTCACAACCTGACTGTAAGTGATACCAGGTAACTGGTCCACTTTGTCTTCACAAAGACATGTTGGAGGTCATGTTATGTGGATTAATCTGTATGGGACTGAAGAAATGGAGAAATCATGGAGAGGTTTATATGACACCTGGTCTGCTGACATCAGATGGGGTACATCTCAGAGGAAGGAGGATTCTGTCACAAGAATTGGCTGGGCTCATTGATAGAGCTTTAAATTAGATATGAAGAAGGAAAGGGGAAAAACCAGTCCTGCAGAAAACAAGCTGGAGACAACTGAGGGGCATTGTGCCAGCCCCACTGCTACCTCAGGGTTGATATCAGTCAGGAGGTTCTCTAGCATAACAAACACACTATTTTTGTGTATTATTTGTATTAAAATAAATTTGTATTAAAATACGAATAATACAATTAATTAGAATAATTAATTATTATACAATTAATTGTATTATAATAATACTCTCCAAGGTTACTCTTTTTCTGAATCATCTGTGGAGAAAAGATGTTTGCATTGGTTTAATGCATGCACATGAAGAATGAAGCAAAACTCTCGTGCTCATGGTATAAAGGACTACATATTACAAAATCTTGTGGCGTATTTTTTTAACATTCTCTCAACCCTGATTCTCCCTTATTTTCCCTTGCTACTTAGCAGGCATTTTCATCACTTAGGCTTTACCACAATGCACTTTCTAGAGCAGTCTGAAATGTGAACCTAGTCCAGGAGGTCAAAGGCAATCCTTAACCTTACTAGTATTAATGTGTTAAAAAAACAAGGCAAATTCACATTTCTGATTACTTTCCTCTTTAAGTATATGTTCTGTGAGTGTGGGCATCAGAGAGATTCAGAGAACATTGTAGAAAGTCAGTAGGCAATCTTTTCATACATGTTGAGTGTAAACGATAATATTTGTTAAAATGGTGAGCTTTTTGTTACTGTTGCGCTATAAATTTCACATTATCATTGGTCTCTGCAAATTTTACTCCCCAATGTGCTTCCTGATGTGATGTGCTTTTGATGCCCTTGTCACTCTATACACTTCACTCTAATTATGTGGTTCTCCCTCTTCTCCTTGTGTTTTGAGGATGTCTTCTCCAAGAGGTTACCTCAGCAGCTGATTACCACCAACCAGGACCAGAGTGATGCTTCAGTCGAATAAAAATTTACCCCTCTGTGACTGCACTTGCTAGTGCTGTTTAAATATTTTATCCTGGCAGCTTTACTATTAGAAAAGGCATGCTATGCCTGTGGTATTTTGGGACTCAGGAAATTAGAAATTAACTTACTTCAGAGGTTTACTTGCCATCACTTCCTCTGGCTCCACCCTTCAGCCCTTGGCTAAGGGCAGAAACTTGCAACCGTATTGGAATATTTTGCTGATAATTGATTCAGAGGATATTCCCTTTTCTGTCTTGTGGCATCTCAATAAATTGTCTTTTAGTTTTGTTTATTTTTGTTTGTTGGTTTTGTGTGTGTGTGTCTGGTCCTTTGCTTGTTTTCTATTATTTATACATGTGTAAGATATAATGAAAATACTGACATTGCTTAGGAGTGCTTCGTGTGTATGGAAATGTGACAGTAATATTTAATGTTGTGCTTTAAACCCCAAATCCCTGTTCCTGCAGCGCCATCTATCAGAAAACCTTTGGAGTTGCACAGGACCGCTCTGATTTTATTTTTAGGTAAGTAACATTACTGTCGGAAACACTTAGACATTATTTCTTTGGGAGGGGTTTGGGTTTTTTTTTAAATTCATAGCTCTTATTTTGCAGAGTGTTGTGTATACAGAGGGATGCAGCATTTCCAAGCAACTCAGTGAGTTCAATGAGAATTATCTGCATGTACAAAACTCAGCCTCTAACGAGGCTACAGGGGCTAAGCAAAGAAATTGGAGACTTTCTTAGGCTTGCTCAAGGAGCGAGAACTCTCCAGCTTTCCATTCCAACCTAAGGTTAGACCTAGCTGGAGATGGGCAACACATACTGATCTGTGTCAGTCACTTCAGTGTAGTGCCACTGACCCCTGTATCCAGAGAATAAAAATGACACTTTGATAGGAGTGCAGCAAAGCGTGTCCTGCTCCTTGTACCTTTTTGACCTACATGTTCTGTCCCAGCCTTGGGTCTATTCTTGTTTTTCAAAGTCCCAATTGACCACTATGAGCATGTGCCTGACTTTTCCAGGGGATGTGGCCTTGTGTACAAGCACAGCTCAATCCACAGAGTAGCACTTGAATGCTAGGGATGTGCCTCCTGTGTTTCAGGTGGCTCAGACTAATTCCTCATGACTTTCCAGAGGGGTTTTCCAAACAGCTGCCTGAAAGGCTTGTTCTCTGCCTGGTGGTCTTCATTGAATGTTTAGTAAAAGATTGGCATGGAGAAGTCACGGGTGACATATAATACTCTGGTGTTAATAATTTGGTAAATACAACTACCAGAGCCAAGTATTTATACCTGTGATGTTATTGCAGGAATATTTTGATCAATTCCTCTACAACTTAAACATTTATTAATATATTTTTCCAAATTCTCCAAATAAAATTTGCCTATTTCATCATTATCTGCCAGAAGACATGTGAAGTTGCAGTTGTACTGGTTTGAATTCATAACTGGACAACTGGTGATTTTATTTTAGTTTCTCTTGCACTTGATTACATAAAGCAAATAGATTAACTTAAGCAAAATGGACTGAACCCCATATTCTCAGTAAGAAAGGTAAAAGGTGTGTCACAGGAGTTGCTTGAGGGTGAAAGCACGATACAGCTTGGTGAGACCCTAACATCACTAAGAGCATTTTCTGCTCTTCTCCTGCAGTGAAGCCTGAGAAATGTGAGAGCAGAGCAGCTGCATGGCAGGGCACAGACACAACACAAAGTACGCCTGAAGATCTTCCACCATTGCATTTTCTTCTGCTGGAGACTTCCATGCTTTGCCTGTGACAAAGTTGGTAAGGTAAGACTGGACTTAAGAAATTTCTTTTATTAACTGACTAATTAATTGAGGAAGGTCAGGAGAATAAAAGGGCATTGCTATTTTCTTAATAGCTATTTGTTTATTAAGAGCTCTGCGTATTTGCCTATGCATACACGCACCATTGGCAGCAGTGAGGTTTAAGATTATTCCCTGTTGTTACCTGGTGGTGGTTGCGTTGCTGAACTAAATTCCTTACATCAAAAGAAATCTAGAATGGGAGCAGGGTTTTCTTTTAATATTGCAGCATTCCCACTGTCATATTTGGATGCACTGAATGAAGCTGATCCTTTGCATCATCTTTAGAGCCTATTTCCCTTATTAGTGTGCTTTGGAGAAATGTTAGAGGATGTGTGAGCTGCCTGATGCAGCTCCTGCATGGAGCCAGCCACACCTTCAGACACAGGCAACCTGCCTAAGAAGGATCTCTCTGTAACTGCATCCCTCATCACTCTGCCACACAAAGCCAAGGTGTTTCTTTCCTCCCATTTCTTGCCCCTTCTCCCACTTCAGCACATCTCCCTGGAACTAGGAGATGGGTAGGCAGGGTCAGAGCAGCCTGTTTTATGTCTACAGGGCATGGAGATTTCTGAATCATGACATCCCCCTGCATCAGAGGCAAAGCCCGGCCCAGATGTGGGCAAGAAGAAAAGGCAGCAAAGCTTTTAAAACCCATCTGTATGAGACAGGTGCTAAATATATCATGCATCTCCCAGCTCAGTGATGTTTTTAAACACATACTGAATTTTAGCAGGTTAATGACATACTCGTGACATTGCATGGCAGAATAGAAATGCACTTCCTTGCATAAATGTCAAGTCTGCCTTTGAGTGCTTCTCTCAGCAAGTACTTTATATCTTACAGGAAGGCCCACAGACAGCATGACATCATTGGCAAATAGGAACCATAACAAATAAAAAAAAAAAGGTTTATAACCCAATAATAATTAAGGTTATCTGTGGTAGTGAATAATGTGGGCTTTGCTACCACAGGCTCCCTTTTTTCCCCCTGTTCATCTGACTGTATTATTAAATGCAACAAGGGATTTCATAGATTTGATGGGGAGGGATGGTCCTGAGGGCTGGCCAGAGGCTCTTGCAGTGATTTGGGAACACTTTATGGTGCTGCCTTTTGGCAGAGGCCAGCACAGACTTCTTCACTGCCCAACCGCTGGCTTGCAGCTACTCACTGGTTTTAGAGTCTCCTCCAGAGCTGTAATTTCTTTCACACTGAAAAAGGGCTTTTGAACATCTGAGAACAGAATTATTATCCAGGCATTCACAATTTAAAATAATAAAATTAATCCCCACATCACCAAAAAATTATTATTGGGGTTTTAATCAATTTACCTCCCCCCCAAGTGGATGTTCTACAGTTTAATTATGTATGGGTCTATTACAGAATAATCAGTGCTAAGTACATATGCTTACACAGACCACAATGAATTATGTATCTTCCCTTAATATTGCATGAAAAAGAAGCATAACATGTATTGATTTCATTTAAACCCCAGTTCAAGAGAACATTTAAACACATTTATATTTTTTAATCCATGAATTATCATAATGGGACTGTACAGGCACTTTCAGATAGATGTATACTTAACAACCTAGCTGAATTTCAGCCATAAGAATAATCAGATAAATATTTTGAGCCAGTGCCAAAGGAAGCCAATGGGAGTAATTTCAGGCAGGTCCTGCTTGATAAACCTGATCTTCTATGACAAGATGACCCACCTAGTGAGTGAAGGAAAGGCTCTGGGTGTTGTCTTCCTGGACTTCCACAAAGCCATTGACACTTTTTTCCCCCAGCATTCTCATGAAGAAACTGGCTGCTCATGGCTTGGAC
>JANHGL010022724.1:0-12679 GCA_024611195.1 Ceyx melanurus | reverse complement strand
CGGCACTGGTGAGGCCACACCTGGAGTACTGTGTTCAGTTTTGGGCACTTCAATACAAGACAGAGATTGAGGTGCTGAAGCAGGTCCAGAGAAGAGCAACTAAGATGGTGAAGGGCCTGGAGAAGAAATCATATGAGAAGTGGCTGAGGGAATTTGGGCTATTTTGTCTGAAGAAAAAGACACTGAGGGGAGACCATATCCCTCTCTACAACTACCTGAAAGGAGGTTGTAGAGACATAAGTGCTGGTCTCTTCTCACTAGTAACTAGTGATGGAACAAGAGGGAATGTCCTCACGCTGCATCAGGGGAGGTTTAAACTGGACATCAGGAAAAATGTTTTTACTGAAAGGGTTGTCAGGAAGGTGTTTGAGTCACTGTCCCCGGATGTGTTCAAAAGCCATAAATTTGTGGTGCTTGGGGATATGGCTTAGTGGTGGACTTGGTAGAGCTGGGTTAATGATGGGAATTTGTGATCTTAAATGTCTTTTCCATCCTTGATGAGTCTATGATTTGTCAATTTAACCAGGGTCTCAGAGAAGGATCTGTTTTTTAATATATGTGTGTGTGCATGCATGTATGTATATATTAAATGATGGAAATTCTAGGTAGAGCTTCACTGGGAAGAGTCTGTCTGAGCCTCAAGTCATCTTATTTAATCATTAATTTCAGTAGCAATCCGAGAAATGAAAGGAAGCTATCTTATAAATGCCACAGTCAGACAGTTGCTCCTTCCTCTATTGTCCAGGACATGCCATGCTGAAGGCTGAATGCTCTCTGTGCCTGCATGAATGAGGCAGCATCCTTTAGGAGACAAGAACTCATTTTTACTTATTGAAATTATAAGGATTTTTTTTTTTCTGTCTTGCAAGATATGAGCAAAATAAGTTTTTAAAGGACAAAATGTTCAGAAGCACTTCCATGACACAAGAACTTAAACATCACTGACAGATTTGGAGTTCTGACAGAATCAGGGAATGGCTTAGACTGGACCAATTGGTAAGATTAGGACTTCCAGCTGTTTCCCAGCACAGATGTCCATGCTGATAGTGAATTAGCTCAAGTGCTGTAACAGTTTACATGCTGGATGCTTTTCTTATCCTGAATCTGCAGGTTTCAGATACGCGCTTTGTCTTCTCTAAGAAGACTGTTGAGATACATTTGTGTATTTAATGGAGGGGTCAGAAAGGATCACTAAATCTGATCAAGAAAGCATTTGCATTAAATACGTCATTTAATTTGGCCCTGATGGTAACATTAAGGAAGCTATATGTTACAGAATGAGTCTGCCATGTCAACTTTAGCACACACTTTATTTTCTTGTTTTTGTAGAAAATAATCAGGTCACAACACCTCTAACTCTCTGCTTTCAGCCTTGCAATTGTTCCCCAGGACACATCAAAAATTTCACTCTTGATAATGTGGCTACAGTAACATCATAATCTGTAGGAAAACAAAAGCAAACCAGGCTGCAGAAGGTTGTTGTTCTGCACCAAGCCCACAGCGCAGCCAAAGGAGCATCTCACAGACATATGCTCTTGCTGGCTCTTCTTTGTATGCTGTGTACAAATGATCACTTTGTACAGGGAAGGACTGAACAGGGAACATACAGGCCTTACCTAAAAGCCTAATGAACTGATATTCACAAAATATCCTGTCTTGCCTTTTTTTACTTTCTCTCTTCAGGACAGAGGCTGGAGGTTTTATCTTCAATATTTAAAAACTACAAAGATGGATGCACTTTTGTCTCTTATTTTTCTGGACAGGTAGTAATAATGGTTAATTTCTTCCTCTGAAAGCATCTTCTGTGAACTGACTCTTACAAAAGTAAATTAAATAGCCTGTGTTTTATCACTTTCTTTTTACTACCATTATTTACTAATAGCGAGCTGCCTTGGGCTTTTGTTTAAAGCCCAGCATTTGCAGTTGAGTCTGTGTTAGCTCACAGGTTAATAAAAATGCAAATATTAAATCATTATGGGTAAAAAACATCACCTCTAATGGATCTTTATTACACTGTTCTTCACTTTCACAAGGTGTTTTTGCAGTGAACTGAGAGAGTCAACCCAGGCCTTATCTACAGTACTAAAGTATAGGCGTTTGTTATTTCTGGCTACTGTAAGAACCTAGTTATATAGAGTTGGTTTGTTGTGTGTTAGGAAAAAAAGTAATTTTCAAATTGTAACCTTGACGTTCCAACCCTCTAACAGGTATAAAGCCCTCTCCCTCAAACTCTGCCTTATTATTGCTCAGTTAAATCTTCTGAGATCCAGAAATAATCAAACTACTGAGACAATGTAGGTTTTTTTTTTTAATCTGGATGAGCTATGTTAATGTGATTTAAATATGATATGTCAATGTTTAATCTGTTTCCTCTTCTGCATCCTTTTATTTTCTAAGAAAATCCAGAAAGTGCTGCTTATCATCTCATCTGGAAAAGGAAATAAGCTAAAGTTAGTTATTTCTCACTTACCTGGAAGGGTTTAGAATTTGTGGAGCACTCTGAGTAGCAAACATATAGTAGTTTCCCATATCAAGCTGCAACTTTCTTCTGTAGATTAAAAATTTTTGGCAGTATTTATTTAATGTCAGTAGCTATTAAATATCTTGCAGGTGAAAATCTCAGAAGACATCCACTTGTACATACAGTCCTTTATAGATGGGGCAAAGCACAAAGACCTGTAAACAAGCCAATAGTTAATTGTATGAAGTAATTAAATAAAAATTTAGTTACATTTCCCTTTAATAAAATCAATTTGGAGTCTTACATGATAATTCTAAAATTAGATCACAACACACCTGAATGCTGTCAGTTCACTTTGTGAGATGAGTGAAGAGCTTTTCACATTTACTGCAGAAATGTCCTTTTATTTCTGCTCTGAGGTTATTAGATAAAAAGACTTCTTAAGAAATTTCTAAACTTGACACATTGTTTAAATCACAATTTTTTTTTACAGTCTCCCTTCTAATAAAAGGATTGCCATGGCTGTTTCAGACCAGCATATAAGCAGTGTAATGGAAAGTTCTGAATGGTTAGGGAAAGACTATGAGAAGCAGAGAGAGCTTATAGAGGTCCTGCTTGTAGTACCCCCTTACAGCAGCTGCCTGCTTGGAGATGCCTGGGAGTAAACAGTCTGCCTTCAGTAGCTGCCAATACGCATGAATTTGTCACTACCTTCTTTGAGCCCATGTAGGTTTTTCATCTTCATGGAGTCCTCTGTCAGCAAGTTCTGCAAATTAACTGCTCTGTCCCCATAAAGATGTCTCCTGCTAGTCAGAGACTAGCCTGAAGCTAATGTCCCTGGTAGAGCCTGTGTAAATCCTGACAGAAAGCAGGGTGACCTGCCCAGTCATTGATAATGTCAGTTCCTAAATCTGGGTTTAAGACTTCAGCCTTAGGTGCTTATAATGGGAAGCTTTTGTGATTTCTATAGCAAGAATTAACTATGAAATTCACAGCTGAGAAGGTGTGAGGAACAAAAACTAATTCCAGCGAGTGGTAAAATGCATGATCTTACAGCACTGGGTTGGAAGCCTCCCTCTTTGGTTTTGCATCTGCTACCAAGTTTCTGTGCAAGCCTGACGTGCCGACCCATCTCCAAAAACAGGAGAGAGAAAAGGAGAGAGAAATGTTACTCTTGACCTAAAAATGACAGAGCTCCTAGTAGGTGGGCACAGGCTGCCTGGCACACTTTGATGTCTTTGTCTTCACAGCAGCTTTGGAGGGCAAGACAGTGACCTTTGCTTCCAGCATGACATCTTAACTACTGAGCTGCTGTGTCTCTCCAACCAGCCTTTTCTTACAGTATGAACGTGGTGTGAGTTTTAATTCATAAACGTCTGTAAATGTTTTAAGAAACACAGAGCAAAGGTGATGTTAGAAGTGCATTAGCCTGTTGGGCTGCAGCAGCTGGAATAGTTCAGTGCTGCAGTTATAGTTGATGGTGCGTGCACTTTTGCTTCAGGAATGCTGCCAAATGGCATTTTATTCCTAACTCAGAGCTATAAGCAGATGAAAAAGAGGGAATTTCCATGCTTCATTGGCAAAAATATGCTTGCAGGTTTTCATACAGCTTGACCATGCTGGGACAAAGACCTGTCTCAGAGCAAAAAAGCACCATTGGAGCTGATGTTTTTCATGCTCAGAGTCAGGGCCTTACCAAGAGACTCTGAAAAGGGTGAAAGTAGAAGTGGTGCTTCCCCAGACAACTCCTCGAGACAGAATTATAGTCTGACCTCTACCCCATGGCCCCAGGAAGGGGCAGTTTTAAATGTTTATGTTAATAGAGGTTTTTCCAAAACTCTGTCATCATTCCTCTTTAGCCCTCAAGTCAGATGTGGCAGTTCTAGAACTAGCTGTGGTTGGATCAGGATTTTTTCCTATTTTAAGAGTTAGTGAAATTTTCCTATCTGTATTTCTTTAACCTTTTTGATGCTCCTCCACTTCTTTTCTCATTAATTCCCAGTCCTAGATATAATTTTCTAGGTTTGTTTCTCATTTGCTGCAAGTGTTGACCTGTTATCCTAAACTCACTTGCTGATTTTGATTCTTTTTTTTTTTGGGGAGGGGGGGGGTGTTTGATATGGAGCTCACTCAAGACCATAGATGTTTTCCCAGCATGGTTAACACGCCCACCTGCAAATGATTCCCTTTTTCCTGAATTACCACTGCATATTCCTGCAGAATAAGTTGCCCTTGCCACAGCATTTGGACTGCCCAGCTGAGGTTACTGTTGCTTAGCTACAGGACTCCATAAGAGCCTGAACCATAATGAGCAGGCACAGATGTATTTCAAATACAACAAGACGCAAAGGATGCTCATCAATGTGTGTGCAGGAATATTACATGTCTCAAATGCTGAGATTTCAGCAACCATGACTGTCAGCTTTAGGCTTACACAAGCTCTGGTTGTTACTGTGCTGGAGCTAGGTTTTGCAGACTGTGCCAGAAACACAAATTTTAAGGAATGTGTTTGAGGGGGAATTATTGAATTAAGGTCCTTGAAAGAGGGAAATGGAGTAGGAGAGGAGCTCCCTAGAACCAGAGGGGGTTCTGTGAGGGAAAACTCATTACCACGGTTATTTCCTGGGTACTAGAGTCAGGTTATACAATGCACTATCAATGTGAACTGTAGAACTGGCTACTCTGTCCACAACAGTAATGTCTTTCAGCTTTTCCCTTCCAGTTTGCATAGGTGACTTGTTTTGTGTAATTATGTTTTTGAAGTCTCATGAAATTAGTGCCACCAATTGTCCGGGACATATCTTCAGTTCCCACAGCAGCTCCATAGTGAAAAACAACAGTGCTGTGCTTCCAGAAATATTGTCTGGAGGTGAATGCTCAGCTTCACAGCTGAATTTAATACCAGTTCATCTGAATGCAGGAGGTTTCTCTAAACCTCCAGCAAAATTTGGTAGGACTCACACTGCACCTCTTTGGTGTCTGTAGCTTGGGTTAGTGTGGAAAGGTAGCCTGGGAAAAGCTTTTCTTGAGGTTCAGCTGCCTTCAGTGTGAGTCAGCAACAGGAAGTAAAGAGCCAGCAGCTTGACAGTGCTGGATCATCCCCAGAGACAGGCCACAAGGGAAGGCTGGAGTGGTTTTGTTCTTAAGGAACTTATCTGGAGTAACTGGTCATGTCAGTCCATAGCTAGAAAGAAGCCAAGTCCCTCCCAACTCTTCCAGTGTGATGCCAGACCTAGAGGACCTACAGGAAGGGCAAGTATTAAATTTTTGTCTTTCTATTTCTCTTACATGTCTCCAAAGATTACTTTTGGTGTTTGTGTTACAGATGTGAGCCTGGAAAGACACTACAGTTGATGACAGAATGGTTCAACTCTATGCTCTCTGTTTTATGGAAGGGAAACATGAATGAAAGATGATTGGTTAAGAAAAGAGGAGTTAATTCTAAAATATTGTGCACTGGATTTCTGGTTTACATACAGTAACACAGCCCTATTGAGAAAAGGTACACTGAAGATGATCACACGTTGTTATTTCTTATTGTTAACAGTGCTTTAACTTAACCATCTATGTAAGCAGTGAGGAACAAACTTCCCTTATGAACGTGTTTTTTGATCCCCAAAACTGACTTGTCTGTGACTTCTAAACTTGTTTTGCCTCTCATTTAGCAGCAGAATTGTGCCCGAGAAAAAGCATTACATGTATAGTAGCTAAATATTTTTTTTATAATGTATATCCATTACTTGGTCCCAGGGTATTGCTTAAAGCAAGTTACTTCGCTATGTTGTCTATCACTCATTTTGCCTTTAAACCTCTTGGTTTTCTTTTTCCTGGTTTTTGCAGAAAGTATTGATAGGTCATTAAGAAATGGAATTACTAAACCTTTGTGTTGATCTTTCTTGACTATATAGCTGACATCATTATGTAGGGACTCTTATTTAGAACTATGCAGAACAGTTCTGGAAGCACTTGACAGCTCTCCTTACTTCTTTGCTTCATTACCTTCCCTCTTTTTACTACCCCATCATTTCCAAGATTCTGAAAACCATCATGTGGAGTCATTTTGTTTCCCTGTTAGGCTTCTTTTGCAAGCATCCTCACAAATGACGGGATTTTTCTTCCTTTTCACTCCAGAGGTACACAAACAGATCAGCCCATTTGCTAAGGGCCTCAGTGCTGACACCACAGTATCCATGGCAACACACCAGTCTGCGCAAGCATCCACACGCTTCAAAAATCAGAAATACTGAGTGATGTCAAGGAGTTGCTTCAGACAATAGATGTTTACAGGTGTCACAACCATCTGAAATAATTTTCTCTCCACCCATCTTCTCTTTGATTATGAAGTGTTTTACATTTCTATTGCAGCTCCTTTGTCAGAATATAATATTCAAGGCAGAATTAATGCTCAGGGTTTTTTTGTTTTATTTGGCTTGGTTTGTTTTCTTGTTTGTTTTGTTTCATTTATATCACTGTTGAGGTACCTTATGGGAATGAGCATCCCAAACTCCACTGTTGACTTTCTTTTTTGAACCACTTGGGAGTACAGGTTCTTCAAATGATAAAATCCAAACTCATAATTGAAGAAGATGTGGCTTATGTCAGTGCAACTAACCAATGTAGCTGTGTGACTGCCAGACTGAGTGGTGATTCGCCCCATCATGTTGCATGAACTACTGCTTTCCTATAACGACAACAGATTTGTAAGATCCAATCAACCATTTTTATATGTAAATACATTCACCAGCTGTCATAGCAGAGACTATGCTGCTGTGATTACAGCTACAGGTCTTTACTGATCCCCTGGGTTCTTCTGGTCTGATTTCAGGAGGTAACATTCAGGCACTTAGGCTGCATTTCTGAAGCTAGTTGCAGAAAATCTATCAGTTCATTAAACCAGGTGCTTACATATGACAACATCTGTAATTCAGATTGCATAACTGCATATGGGGTACTGATTTGTGCAACAGATAAATGTGGGCAAATATATGGGCACAGACTAGTATGAATTTACAGATGATGTGTATGTGCTGCCCCTCAGGACTTCATGTGCAAAATAAACCATTAAAGTAACGTACTGATGATTAACCTGAACAGGGAACAGTTTTGTAACACAGCAAACTAATAGGTAGTCTGCAGGCATTCAGGAACAGCTTCCTTTTGCCAGGGAAGTATTTGTGCCATGCTAAGATGTCATGGGCATGCTTGTCAAAGACGCTGAGGCCGTTCTCAAGCCTAGACTGGACCACTGCATTTGTTGTTTGCACAATAACTGAGTGTGAGGCTGAGTTTGTATCTTGGTCATGGGAAAGAGCCCAAGTACATTGATGTTTTAACTCAAATCATGGAGGGTTTTTTGTGAGAAAATAGTCTCTCATTCTGTCTGCAATGTCTTCCCTCTCAATACATAACAGTAGTATCTTATTCACAGAAAGGGGAAAAATACAAAGCCCCAAACCCAAGATTAACTACATTGCCCCGTATTGCAGTGTTAACTTGATTAGGCTAATCTATTTTCAGTTGATAATTTAAGCTTTAGGCCTGAAAAATGCAGTAACATTTACATGTTTGAACATAACAAGAGGAGCATATTAAAAAGCCTTATCAAAATTCCACATTAATAAAACAAGTTATCAGTGCATCAGAGAACTGAAGTGCAAGCATGCAAGCGTAGTAATAGATTCCTTCTAAGGTCTTTATTCCTCAGTAGCTACTCTTGCAAAAATACAGACTTTCCCCTAGAACAGGAAATTAAATCTCAAAATTAGTATATCTCTCAAGTTGTGACCAGTATTCAGTAACTTACAGGTCATATTTATTTTGAAAAGCAATTTTTTCATAGAATTTTGCTATAGATGCAATGTGTAAAGATATTTCATGACTTAAACCTTAATGTGTGTGCTCTTTATCTTCTGTTCATCCTTGTATGTATTTATATTTTTATTTCATTAGAAGACCTGGTAAGACTGAACAGTGCAGTAGTTTTATTCTCACAGCTTTCAGACCAGACAAAGAAGGCAGCAGTTGTACTAGTAAGAAGCTAGAGATGGCTAAACAAACAGCCTAAACACAAACTTGCATTTGTTACTTCTTGACAGCCATTACTCACTCTTACAACTTGAAAATGTTAAGACTAACAAATCTTATTTTTCTAGAGAGTTTTTTTTGTTAGTTGGTTGGTTTTTTATTTGTTTGGGTCTTTTTTTTTTCTTTTTTTTTCTTTTTTTTTTTTGTGGAGATAGGAACCTAATATCTGAACTGTTCCTCTGTACCCCAGAAAACAGGTTAAAGCAGCAAAAATTCCTTTAGGTTAAGAACTTTCTACAGCTGAATCCTGCAGGGATCAACGTTCTCCCTGCTTCCTTTCAAAAACATTTACAAAACCTGTGAGATGTCTGTAACATGACAGGTCTGACATACAGCTTTTTCCTCTTCAGAAAAGGAACCAGCCCCATAACCAAGATGTCACAAAGACTAAATAGCCTAGAGGAAAAAGTAGCCAGGTTAGGTAAGTGACAGGGGAAGAAAGAAGCTCTGCATGTTAGCATGTACTCCGTAAGCGACCTTGACGGTCCATTTCTCATGTTGGTGTATCATCTGGGGGCCCTTTGCTTTCAATCACAGCAGTGAGAAATGGACATGTCTGCAGGAGTGCATCCTCCACTGCAGTTCTTTTCTTCTTGTGTTCCTCATTGTAGGTGGCACCAGCATTTTGAACCCTCTCTTCTTTCAAATTATTTGATTTATCTTGCATAGACTGGCTTTTGACATCAAAAGCACTTAGTAAATTAGAATGTAGCTCCCTGAAGCTAAGTCTTCCATTGTATTTCACATGAGTACCTATGGTTCCTTGGATAAAGAAAAAACTAAGGTCTACAAAAGCAATGTTCCTCTGTTACAAGTCCTTCTACTGTGGCTAGATCTCACCTTTGCTTAAAGCTTTCCTGTGGCACCCTGAGGCATACATTTACAAACAGGTAATATTTTCAAGTAACCTTTAAAAGGTAAATGTTATCAAAGAAAAAGAAGGCTATTACATGGAAATGTTACTATATGAGCTGATGAGATACAGTTTAGTTGCTTGTCCAAAACAGAAACAAACAATGCAGTTTGTTATGCAAAGCCAAGGATAAGTCCATACTATTTTTACTGGATGCTTTTTTTTAGGGATTGATAATCAGGAAAAAGCTTTTCTGCTCTCCATTATTCCCCATTGTCTCTGCTGGGCACTAGAGGGACCCTAGAGTTTTCCAATCGAGAGAAACATCTCGGTAGAGTCCAGGCAGGAGCGCTGCCTTTCCGGGTCACCTTAGCCTGGATGTTTCCAAGGTGAAAGGTGGCAAAAAAACTGTTCAGCCTGTTATTGAATATGTCCAGAGACTGAAAATATGCCACTGAGGAAAGTGTGTAAAGGGGCCATAGCCATGCTTTCCACTGCTTCATCATCTTGAGTTGGTGCTCGCAGCTCTTCCCATCAGGAGTAAGTAAGAGCTGGCTTCGCCTTGACTGCTCTGTTCACTCAGCTAATGTGATATTGGCACCAAGACTTGAGTTACACTGTGGTTTTGAGAAATTAAATGTTTCCTTCCCTAGTCTGAAGTGAAGCCAAATACCTAAGTTGCCAACAATTGCAGCTCAATAAGCTGTCAGAGGAGCAGCAGTGGTATGTTATTATAGCTATATAGGAAGAGAAGAATGTGTATTACCATGAGTCCCTTCTCAAACAGCATTTCCCAGTTACAGTTTCAAATACTTCTGTTCTAAAAAGGGCTGTAGAAACTGTCATTCCTTTTTCTTTTAGCAGGCAGGCAAAAAAATCTTCTGTATTTGACTTACCAGGCCTCCATACAGAGATCCACAGTTCAGCATTTCAAAGCTTTACTATAAAGCTCATGGTTTGTAAAGCTATGTAAAAATCTATTATTTGTATGAAAATCTTTCCCCTTCTATCTCTTAGTAGGATGATGCTCTTTGATCTCTGCATGAATATTTCTAATAAAAATATGTGCATGAATTTTACTATTGCTAATATAAGGGGTTTTTTTTCCTTTAAAAATAAAATGTTAACAGTGTTGCTGAATATTTAATGTAAAGTGTAACGTAATTTGACAAGATAATTATCTTGGGGAAAATGGTGAATGCCACAATGTTTTTTTCTGTGTTTATTTTTCATCTTTTTTGATGACTGTTTAAAGGAGAGCTGCAACTAAATAACTAAGTTCCAACATTCACCTTATCTCTTTCTCTGCAGGTTGCTGCTGTAAAAAGACAGGCTGCTACCATACTGCAATTGAGCTAGAGATGTAGATTCCTTCATGGCACATGGAATATTCTGTTTCTCTGGATTCACCCCTCTTTGATCTCTAGGAATGTTTATAGACAATGAAGAGTCTATTTATTGCTCCTGGTGGCTGGCTTTTTATTTAGACATCTTTTCCATGATACCCATTGCAGTATTTGTTTCCAACAAAAACATAAGCCGTTCTTTATTTTTAAAGAAGAGAGTAATCTTTAAATAAATGTGATTTCCATTTGCATGAATTGTAACCGTTTCTCCTTGCTAAAGTCAACTTCTTATTGCCTCTTAATGCTCCTTCTGATTTGGCTTTACATAAGCCTTCATTTGTGTCGTCTAGGTGGTGAAAGGAAGGGCAAAGTCCCTGTGCTTACGGAGAGAGCTCCATCAAGGTCTTTGCATGGCCACATAGGCCTCCCAGGGCAGCCACAGAAGAAAGGCACTGCTGACCCTAGGGGTGCTAGGGATACTGATGAACATTCCTTGTGCTCTAAATGGGTGTCTTTGCTCCTGTCTGGAAGACAGAATGCCTGCAGCAAACCTGATTCCTCTGGAAGGACCTCCTCCGGATGGATATATATCACTGATGGTGAGTAACCAGAAAGGAATATGACAGCTTTATCCTCTTGGCAAGATACCGCTCCCTTTGCATGCCACTGATATACAGATGAAATGATAGAAGAGGGAAGCTTCAGTGGTGAGTTCTCCTAAACAGTTTGCAGAGGGCTTGGGAAAGGGTCTAGAAGAGATGTCTGTAGCCTTGACTCACAGACCTTTAAAGGAAAAGAAAATTCCAGATTTACAAATACATAAAAATACTTAACAAAACAATTTTCCAATCTAAGTCACTTTATTGACATTAATATGGGACTGGAATATATTTGAATGTAGTAGTTGTTGAAGGATGGCTGTCTTCATATGGGAGCTGAAGAAACAGAGGCAATGGTGGGATCTGGGCTATATGAAATAGTCTAGATCACCTGCTAATGTCCATGTGGAAAAGAGTGCTCCACTTAAAAGTGATGCAGCAGAATGAAACAGCCCTGAAATTAACATTTAAAGTTTTTGCACTGCATTGTGGGTTATGGGTAGTGTGTATTCTGGGCACCCAAGTATGGAGAAGAATAGCAATATTTATCTTTAATGAATCAAAGCATAACACCTGTTTCAAAAACATTTATTAGGCTAATAGATGCATGACAATCAGAATTGCTGGTTAAGATTCTAACAGAATGGCTTTTGCACATTTTTTACATAATCATTAGACAATTTTTAATAGAAAAAGAGAGTACCATTTTACTCTTTCATCTTCAGCAAAGAGATCTCAAAGTGATTCTGATCTGAAAGGTTGAGAGGAGCCAATGATGTAGCTTTGCCTCTTCAATGGC
Source organism: Ceyx melanurus (assembly GCA_024611195.1). NCBI lineage: Eukaryota > Metazoa > Chordata > Aves > Coraciiformes > Alcedinidae > Ceyx > Ceyx melanurus. The sequence continues at coordinate 537 of JANHGL010022724.1, read as the reverse complement.
ATTGCATGACGGATGACTTTGCCCTTGTCTGCTTTTCCAGAATACGGAAACAGTAACTGAGGTCCTGAGGGGCTGAGGAGGAAAGTTCAGTTTGAGATGCTGATAAGTGACAGAGTAATAGGATATCTTTTATTGCCGATTCCAGGAAATGGCTGGAGAACTTGGCACTACAGGAGCACAGTTTCTAAGACAGCGGCAGTGCAGTTTCTGAGGCGCTGTAAGGCATTTTTTAACTTATGTCACCCTTATTCATTCTGTTTTACCAGTAGAAAAGGAGTAATTATTTTGAGCTGAGATTTGCATTGCTGGAAGATCCAAATAAAATCGGGCGAAAAAGTTTCGGGATGTTTTTCGGGATGCTTTGGGGCTGGGGCCGGGGCCAGCTGTCCCGGAGCACTTCAGCACCGGTGAGCGGTCGTCGCCATTCCCCCACACCTAACGCAGCGCCCTGCCCGCCGCCGCTCGCGCCCCGCGTAGGTGTCGGGGCGGCCGCCGGGGCCCCTCCGCAATGCAGGGGCCGCTGCGGGCGGCGGGCAG
>JANHGL010022722.1:23708-62296 GCA_024611195.1 Ceyx melanurus | reverse complement strand
TACAGGCCCCATCCTTCCCGCCCGTCCCCTGGGATTTTCCCGTCTGCGGAGAGGGGCCCGGCGGTGCCGGCCGCCAGAAGCGCATCCCCCACGTCCGCGGAGACCGGGGCGGAGCGGCGAGCCGCGCGGCACCTCTCCAGGACACTGTAGCTTGCGTGAACACGAGTCCTGGCCGCCCGCCTTTGTTTGGGATCTGAGCGGGGTTGTGGTGGGATAGAAGGGAGCCGGTCCTCCCCTTTCGTCTTCTGGTCCTCTCGTCCTCCCCCTGACTCGTGGCAGAGCGCTCCCGTGTCTCCAGCCGTGCGGCGTGCCCAGCTGCCTGCCTGGCGGGCTGCAGCGTGCTGCCTGCGGCTCAGGCGGCGGGAAGAGCCCATCACACGCTATTGTGCGGCTGTTGTCTGACAAGAGTGACAGCTAAAATGGAGCTATTACTTTACGAGAAGTTAATAAAAAGGCGCACTTAGCCTGCTGCCTGCCCTGGCTCCCATCCCTCTGGTTATTCATCACGTCAGATTAGCTTGTGAGGGGCGATGTTACTTAAGGGCCCGAGGTGGAGGCAGGTGGCGATGTCGGAGGGAGGGCTGATTGTAACCCCGGGAGAAGAGCTCTCCGCCGGGGTGAGGGAGAGAGTCCCTGGCAGGAGATCCGGCCACGGAGGTTTCCCGTGGGGCAGGGGCTCCGCGACCTCCTGCATAGCTCCGAGCTGGCGATGGAAGCGAGTAAGGGGCAGAGCTGCTGCTGTTCGGACAGCCGGCTGCATGGCCAAGGAAGGTCGCCGTTCCCATAGGCTACGTGTAAAACTGTAGCAACGCATGTAAGCCCATTAGAGATTTTTTTTTTTCCCTAATCTCCCATAGGCAACACGGGTTGAAGTATCTCAGGGTATTTCTGACAGAGTATCTTTTCCCTACAGTTGCCGCTGAGGCGACACTGAAAGTTTTTTCTCAGGATCCCGAAGTATCGAAACAAGGAGGTGTTTAGGTGGACTGCAAAGCTTGGAGCAGCGGGCAGGAGCGATCTGAGTCCTCAGGGGCGGCACGTCACGTTCTCCACATCACTGAGGTCTTCTCCCCATCGCGGTCGTGCACGGTGATGCAACTTCGAAGTTGCAGGCAGCCCACCCAGAACTCCGCTGTCCGAGCTTGATGGAAGCAGTTTGGAACCCACGAGATTTTTCAAACTGTGTATCAGATGCGTAACTACAACTTGTGTTTCCGTGCGCTTGAGGAGCAGGACCGCTCCCTGCAACCTCGGACACGGCTGTGAGAGGCGAAGCTCTGAGTGCCCCATGGCTCGGGGCTATGCGTTCGAATGTGAAATTCTTCCTACAACGTTCGAAGGGCAGCATATCCTGTTAGAAAAGGTCATTCTCTCGCTCAGTGAAATATTTCGGACTCTTCAAGTCAGTGTGATTGTCAGCTGTGGCGAATTAAGCATGGAGGGATCCAGGAGCAGCTGGATGCTGCCGGAGCAGCGCCCTGCGGGGCAGCGGTGCGGGAGGTGCTAATCCCCCCACCCAGCTCCCTGCACAGCCACGGGGCGCTGGGCGACTCGGCGAGCACTCACAGGAAAGGTGCTGCGCTTTTCTGCCTATTCAAGACCCATTTCGGTGTTTAAAGAAACTTGATGAAGTATTAAGCTTGATGTTCTGGCAAAATCCCAAGTTACATAATTATATTATTCCGCTTACTTGAATTGTCCTTTCCATTTCAAGTAGAGATGATACAGTCCTTCTCATAGGCTAGTTTTTCCACGAAATGTTAAATAGCTGCTGCATTCCAGCAGTGGAGAAAGCAATTTCTTTGTTCACCTCCTAAACGTGTATTTATAGTGGTGTTATGAAATGTTAATTTCTGTAGTGGAAGCTCCTATGCAAAGAGAAGTCCTCATTAGGTGGGTCTACTTTGCATTTTTTTCTTTACTAACAAAAATGTTTGCTGTAGTAACTCAAGATTTAGCAGATTATTAATTCCTAAGGTATCTGTACATCATCCACATATTTTTTTTCCTGTCTGCAAGTACATAAGCACAAAAACTACAATCTTTCTATGCTTTTGTACATAGGAGATAGGATTTTTTCCCCCCTTTTTTTTGGAATGCACCATATAGCTGATGGCAAAATTTGACTCATGTATTATTACTTGTTATGATGCAAGTAATGCAAGAACTAGCCTCATTCTGAGATTTCAGCTGACTTTGCATTCAATAGAACTATTTGTGGTCAGTTGTCACACCAAAGAAGGAGGAGAAAAAGCTGGTGATGGCTTGTGCTCAGTCCATGTCAGTAGGGATTGCCAAGAGCCAATCTGCCACAGTTCTAAGCCCACCAAGTGCTGGAATCACCAGGTCAGCAGTAAGCTTCAGTTAATGACATTTGAGGTGGGGAGTTAGAAAGGTTGGAAATGCTTTTGGACAGCTAGTTGTGTATTGTTCTGCTGCTCTCTGGAGTCATTGTGATTCTTTTTGCATGGGAGTAGTTGATGGAGTTTTTTATTGTGATTTAACTGTGATTACATTTCAGGCTATTTAGAGACTGTTTTTAAAAGGTTGCAAAAATATACATGTCAACAGGGAATAATTATGGAAGGAAGGAGTTTCATTTTAACTGTTCTGCTTGGGTTTGTCAATAGGTAAATCCTATTGACATTTAATAAATCTTAATGCTGTATTTTCTAATTAGAAAAAATATAGAGGGTGCAAGTGCCTCTTAGTGTGGTAATATGTAATTGAATATAATATGTATAAATGGCTTTGTTATTTACTACTGAGTTAAGAACACTGGAAACTTGTGAACAATTAGGAAGAACTTTTGAATTATCTTCAGAACACTTACTGTGCACTTCTCTATTTGCTAGGCAATAGAATTAGATCTGAATATTAGGATATAGCTACAAACTTCTCCGACTGAAGTTGGGAAATACCAGGATTTCAAAATAAGTTTAGCATATACTTTACAATTGGTATGGGCTGGAGCATAGTGGGATCACATTTTTCACTGAAGACAGGAATTAATGACAGAAATAGTGCTGTGTGGCTATTCTGACAGTGACAGCTGAGGCTGGTATTACTAGTGCCACGACAAAAACATCTTGCTGCCAACGTGGAAAAAACCCAACAGGATGGCTAACAGAGCTACAGCAATTACTTCAGATCTAACATCCCTCTTGCTCTTGATTTCTTAATGTTACTTCTCAGTCTTCCATCAAAAAACATCCCCATCCCTTACTATTTGCAAAGTTTGAGATTATTTTAAGTGTAGTTTTATTTCCTGGATTTCTAATAATGACTCTTTTGATTAATAATACCCCCAAAACTGGCATGGTTAAAGCTTTCACATTGTTTTAACAAAACCAACCTCTGGTTATTATAATACAGTAGAAAATTATGGATTGACTGCTGCTGTGTTTATATCATTTCTTTGAAAGTAGTTATAAAAGTCCTGAATTCACTTGGTGCATTTATAGTGATTATTTTTCAATTAACTGGAGCAAATGTTTTTAATCCAGCTCTGTTAAGAACGATGGTCCCATAACAGGAGAAATATCATACTAGATAGAATAGGCCTATTTATCTGCACAGAAAAGTTGGTTCTTTTGTTGGGGGATTATAGTGCATTAATGATAAAGCTGATAGGAAGATTCAGTCTTAAAGCTGCTGTTGGAAAAGGAGAACAAAGATGGTATTTCAGCAGCCATCTGTCAGTTGGCTTGTCAACAGTATTTTTCTATAGGTGAGATTTCACACTGGAGCAGCCTTCCAATAGCATTTCTCACCAGGGCTGGGTTATGGTGGATGCATTTTGAATGTGGTTAGAACTATTTCTTACTTCTCAGTTCCTGTGAGAAGCACCTGGAACTACACACTCTGATCCAGCTTCCTTAACTTCCAGGCAGAAGGGTAAGAACCTTACCCCTACACGTCAGAAAAGAAACCCAAGGCATGACATGAAAGCTTTGACAAGAGGTATAACAATATTTAATGCCCTAATTCAATAGTATGCATGCACTGTTGTGAGCCAGGCTAGGAGGAGTCAGAACCTGTGGTAAACTTTATTATCAGAAAGCTATTAAAGCACCAGTAATGGATTGTCTGTAAAGTGATGCAATGATGCACTACTGAGCATGCAAAATACCTTAAAGCAAAAGAGACCGAGCTCATTGTTTTGCTAACTTGACAACAGCTTAAATGTCAGCATGAGGTTATTTAATTCATAATTGTTTCTCTAAAAACCACAAGGAGGCTAATCTATGTTTATTATATTGTGATAGAGGACTAGAGAGAACTTTGCTGCTGCAGAGGCATTCTGTGCTCAGCCTCGTTCTCCAGCCATTTGAACAAAGACCAGAGAAACACACTGCACTCTGCTTCCTGGTAAATATGAAATCTGGTATTACTTTGGCTGTGAGGAGCAAGTTCTATCAATAGGGTTTAAAAAGTCCAATAGCATTAAGTATTTATCTTAAAAAAAAAAAAAGCCTAGCTTTTCATGCCACTCTAAGAAAAAGACTCAAGGTGTGCATGAAGGAAACAGGCTACCCTGAATACTAACAGCAGTGGGATGTGAAAGGCTCCTTTGTTGGCATCTGATCAGTCCATATTACAAATATCCAGTAAAACTTCACAGCTTCTCAGACCACTTATCACTACTTTTCTGCTTTTTGGCTTGGTGCTGCTGGATGAATGGGTCACTGTTCAGCACTGCCATGGTTACAGTGATTCAGGGTGGATGGAAAATCCGTTCAGCTCTGTGCCCACGCTCTTTCCTGGTCAAAGGGAGAGTTCCAGGACAGGTGCTAGACTGGAGGAGATGCCTACTGCAGAGGTGACTGCCTCTAACACCACCACTGTCTTGGCAAGGGTGCTCTGGTTTATCACTCAGTATTTATTAGGAATACAAACTGACAGACTGAAGTGCACAGTTAAAACTCGGATCACTACGGAATACCTTTCCATAAAAGCAGGACTCTTTTGAGACACTCTTCTAGGATCCAAAGGACACTGAACAATGTTAATGTTATCACCATTTTCAATATAAAAGGTTGTGCTGCTCATCTCCTGTAATTATTACAGCCTTATGAAACTGGGACATAGAAGTATCCACAGATAACACATGTTGCTTATTCCAAGTGTCTTGTATCCTTCATCTTTGCAGATCTTAGCTCTTAGCAACCACTTGGAGGGCGTCGATCCTCATTCTCCTTCCACGCCAAAACATTTTAGCTTCTTTACAAACAAAACAGAAGACATCCCATACCTTTACTAACAAAAAGCTATTTCCATAATGATTTGAGGCCTAAAATAAATATTGTTAAATTATAAAAGCAGTTGATGCAATGCTGATACATTTTTAAGATATTTATTTTTTAAGGTGGTGTCTCCTTGCTGGAACACACAGACATAAACACTGCATCTATCCCACGGTCAGCAACATTAACATGGCAGGTTTCTCAGCTCCCCAGTTCCTACATTCCTTAACTACTGCATAGATGGATTGAAAACCAAAGAAAAATACAGAATCCTTCAGGTTGAGCACCTTTAGTGCGAGCAAAATAATGAATGATCAAGTCATCTGAGAAACTGCTCAAGCTTGGTTTTCAACAATGCAGGTTCTTTAGCAGGAATGTACAAATGACAAGATCAAGTGGTACAAAGTATTCTGCTCACTAAATGGCTCAACTTTATTTACACAGCCTTCTACTGGTGGTATGTAAACAATGGTACATGCAATTTGATCCCTTTACTGAGAAAAATAAATTTACAGTTCTGTTAAACAAAGACCAAATACTATTATGTACATTCTGTTAACTGAAAGGCCTTGTGAGAGATTCAGGTCTGATTTTATTCTTTTCCAAATAAATACCAAATAATGCAACATTTACAAATAGCACACCAGCAGTACTTACACAGTCATCATTTTACAAATCAGATTTTAGTATTTCAATTAAGCAAATGAGGAGCAGCTCCTTCATAAATATTAAGGCATGTCACATAGCATCAAAATGAAATCGATGAGCCTCCTGTCGCTTCTCTCTGTCATCTGCTTTCTGAAAAATAATCATAAAAAGCCACTTTGTGGGATCCAGAGCAATACAGTTACAGAAATGACTCGTCAAATGTCAGAGGACAGTTGATTTTTCCAAGTTACTCATTTGATAAAAGGCAAAAAGCTTAGCAAAAGCCCTAATAATTAGCTTTTATTGCTATTTTACATTGACATCATTTAATGTGCTCAACACTGCTTCTGCTATTAGTGGTCAGCTGTTTTAGTATTTAAGGCCCTTTATTTTCTACTATTTCTAATATCTTTTTTTTAAAGGAATATTTCAAAAACAAAGAATGTTTGCTACTATGCCTTTATTTAGTCTGCATTAGAGATGAAATTGGTTTAACTGTAAATGGCATCCATGTTACAGTGAAATGGCACTCTTTACTAATTTAGTAATAAATGGGAGTGCAACAATTAACAGCACCAAGTAGGCTCAAAATGTTCCACTTTTAATTCTTATTACTAAACTGGGAGGTAGGATGCATTGCCCTACTTATTTATGCAGAGCACACACTGATGCACTGAAAGAGGAGTTTGGGTGGTGCTTGGAAAAAAAGCAGCATTTCAATAGTACCTATAAGCCATGTAATGTGTAAAAACACATCCTCTCCCCCAGGCCTCCTCCCCTGTTCTGAAGCAGTAATAGGATGAGAGCACTTATTAAAGGCTTTTTGAACACACAGTGTGAGCTCTGCTGGGAAAGTGTTGCTGTCATGACAGACAGGATCTGTAAATCTTAGCATAAGAGAATGTAGCATAACAGACTGAAATGCTTTTGAGCTTGCTCACAGATCACTTTTTTCTTAAAGGAGTAAAATGAAGAGAAGCCTTTGCAGCGTGCTGCTGTGTGGGCAGAAGGGTTGTATCTCATGTGATAAATATACATGTCCATTTTGGTAGATAGCAGTGCGTGTGTTTTGCCATGAAAGTTTGTCATCTGCTGTGGCTCGGGGCCAAAGATCTCCTCATCACACAGTGCTTGCAGCTCCATTACATTCACTATGGGTTTTACTACATTGTGTGGCAGCAGCAGAGCTGGGGGGGGAGCTTTCAGATGTATCAGGCTGGCTTTTTGGCAGGGACTCCATCAATGTAAGTAGTACTTGAAATGTCAGAAGTGGGGTGGGAAGAAGGGAGTGGCTTAGTATTTCCTACAGTGAAATGCTTGTCACATTCCACCAGATTTTCTAGTCTCACTTAGAAAGCAATGTTCACTCCAGTTCCTGGATGCTTCCTGAAAGAAATTACTACTTCAGATTTGACAGTAACTGATACTGTGATGAATCCATCAGAACTCTGCTATCAGTACTATCAGCTTCCATGTGCAGTGTTCACATGACTAACCTCAAGACCACTGATCACATTATAGAGTCAGAATACAGGAATAACAAGGCCCCTACCTAATCTAAGACAACTAGTGGCGTAAACTCTTCCTTAATTTCTCTTTCATTTGAGAGATCAAAACTAAAAACTACTACTAACAGATTTTAAGTATTTTTGGTTGGGTTTTGTGGTTTTTTTTGTGTGTGTTTTTTTTCCTTTAGAAAATAGATGCAAAAATGTCTAAGGAATGACAGAGTTATTACTATTATCTGAGCTATTATTATCTGCAGTGGTCAAAGGACATGGTTTATTTTAAGTGCTGAAGAAACCACTGCAGCTTACAGATACTTCCTCTGGGGGAAAGGAGGAGATTGGAACTGCCAGTGTGTTTCCCTTTCTTTGCTGTGGATACTCCAGAGATCTGTAAGGGAGCAGCATTTAGGCAGAAGAGTATTTTTATGAGAGGGTTACTGAAAGAGACAGTAAACCAAGAACTAGCTGGAAACAAGGAACTCTGGAGCTCTAGTCATGTCACTGATGTACAACACAGCCCCTGTCATGGTTCTTAATTGTTCTGTACCTCAACCATTTCTTCTAAAAATTGGGAAGGTAAAAATCCAAGAGGAAGGCATTGGGAAATTACAGGAATTAACAAATGTTTATACAGGAGTCTGAAAATACACACAGTTTATCCAAATCTTTATGCCTATTCTGAGCAAGATACAGTGGTTGGAAATAAGTTTCTACTATAAGCAATACACTTCATTCACATGCCTAATTTAGGAATAATTTTCTTTCTACTGAAGATGGTGAAACACTGGCACAGATCTATGATGTCCCAGCCCATGGGACATTCAAGGCCAGGTTGGACAGGGCTTCAGCCCAAATGTCCCTGCTCACTGCAGGGGTTACACCAGGTGACCATTAAAGGTCTTTACCAACCTAGACCCTACTAATGGGGTTTAACATGGCTCAGAAAGCACTTACTCTGGCCTGAGTGCTTCTTTACATTACAATAAATGAATTATTATATACACAATTGTTTTACAGATTAAATCTCCATTTCTCCAGATGGAAATACATACAATTAATCCTTCCCCACTGCTTTTTTTTCTGCTAAAGATGTGTTGGAGACAGAGTTAAACCCAGCCAGTGCACAGTCCCAGCAATGCCTTCTTGGTACAGTAGGACATGCTAAGGACAGTCATCATAAACTTTGTAATTCCTTGCTTTGTGTCACTTATTCCCAGCTTTGCTATTATCTGGAGAGTATTTAATATTTTGAAGAGTGCAGAGTGACAGACAAATAATATTTCAATATAAAGCATGCACAGAGCATATCTGGATGTTTAACAAGGTCATTTTATTTCCACAAGCACAAAATAACAAACACTCCTACCATGTCAAAATGTGCAGTAATTTTATTTGACAGCCAAGATTATGGTTTGGGTATGGAGCAGCATTTATCGGCAATCCTGCCACTTGGGTATGATTGTGAACTGAACATAGTTAAGAAAAATGGGAACGTGTTTCTTTTGTGACATGAAAGGCCCCTTTCAAAATGCTTCTTCAAATCAATGGATTTCTATACTCTGCATGTATAATTCAGACACACAGAGCAAAGCAGCCAATATGCACACAATTGTCTCCCTATACAGTCCTGAATGCTAATGTCAGTGCAGGAAGCAGACTGATACAGAAAAAGAGATGTTTGCCTTAGCTTTAGATTACCAGCAGAACTTAAAAGTAAACTGAGTTTCTGCTCCATTTTCCAGAACAGTACTGCTTAAATCTCTGAAAAACAGAAAGCTGTTTAATTTTAAGTAACAGCTTAATGGCAAAATCCATGTTGCTGCTCTTTTCCCTCTTAAGTGTCTTAGAGCTTAAATAAAAACAATGCTAAATTTTAAGCTTGCAAAATAATAATAAACACCTTTTAGAAACTAAGGCAGTCCGTGTTGGAAATTATACCATAGAAACTACTCAGAATCCCCAATGTACAAATAGTATAGAAAATAATCTAGCTAATTGAACTTACCTTCTCTTGCCAGTGTAATATGCCAATTATTGCCAGGATGAAAACACAGACACCAATTAAGGCTATAGCTGTTAGCAGCACAATGTTACTGGGGGTCAGATACAGCTTGGCACTCCAGCTATACAAAAGAAGGAAATCCAAGAAAACATTAATACCCTTCATTAGGAAGCAGAAAACATATTTAACTGCCACAGATGCAAAGAGCCTGCTGGTGAAGGGCAGGTGACTACCTGGCCTACACAAGCTCGTGGCTAGACTTATAGACTCTGAAGTTCACTGATGCTTACTTGGGTAATTATTTTCAGGTAATGCCATGTCTAAATTGAGTTTCCATGTAACTTTCCAGGAATACTATGGGTATCTTCAGGAACTGACTCTTTTTCTCATTAGGAGATTTACCTCCTGCCCAGGGCAAAGTAAAATATGTAAGAAAATCTTCCACAAAACTGCCTGGGGCTCAGGGAGATGAAGAAGCAGAGTGAAATAAGCCCAGGAGATAGATTGTTTCCTTCACATGAGAAGCTCCTCTTGGGAAGGCTTGTGGGGTCCACCTGGCTCAGCATCAATCAGGCTGAACTTTACCCAGGGACACTGCAAAAAGACCCCCCTTGAATGCTGTGGGGTCTGAGGTTCATGGTGTGAACCATCTCTACAGTCCAGGCTTCCAGCCATGGGAAGGCTGGCAGCACAGAGGCCTCTCAGGAAACACCAGATCTTTATTAAAAATAAATACATTAAGAAGTGTTTATTATTAAATCTGTTTTCTCCTGAGGATCCTACCCTCTGCTATATCCTACAGCATCCATAAACTTGCTTTGCAGGAAAGCAAAAATAGTTTAAGGATTCGACAACACGTTTTATTTATTTATTTAGCATAACATACACCTTTAAATACCTCAAGACTACAAATGAATTTTCTTCATTTGGAAGCTGTTTTTTTCTGTGGTTGTTTGATTAGCAACTCAAGCAACACATCACTTCTCAACTGTTATTTGTCCCATAGTAAAATTAACTGCTGAAAGTGCTGTCAGAATAATTTCTGCAGATAAATGCAGCTGACCTCCTGAGCAGACCAAGCACCACAAAGCAGCTGCAATACATGACTCATGTTGAACAGCAGACAGAAACATGCTCTGTCTGGGAGAAAACATTTTAATTACCAAGTGAATCCTGTGTTCAGGCTTCTGTGGAACCAACCCCTTCACCTTTACTTGCTAACACTCCTACCTGAGGCAGCAGATGCTGGTTCAGAAGGGCTGAACTAAAGCTCAGACTGAAACTGCATGGTTAGTGATACAAAAATGCTTTGTACAGTCATAACTGCTTGCAACTGGTGAAGAAGAGTGTTGGTGCATCTAGCATGTGCTGTTCTTCACAGGAGCTGAGCTGGCAATGCCTCTGGAGTTTCTGCTGGAGCTGGTAAATAGATGTTGATGGTTTATGGCACTATCTGTGACTTGGTATCAATATCTGAGAAGTTTTCTGCCTTCTCACAAGGGCAACTACATCTGTAGACCTGAAGCCCCTGCCACTGCTCTTAAATTTAATTTCTATGCAAGTGACTGTTGATAAACACACACTTAATGCCTAACTTAAATCCTGGATGAATGGAATTTTGTGAAGTGCAGATCTAAAGGCTGAAGTTACCTTCGAGGAACATTATGAGGATAGGGGATGACTATAAGCTGGGAGTTGGGTATGATAGCTGTCCATTCTTGCTTCCTTATGGACTGAAATAAAAACAAAGGCTTTGTTAATTCCTAATAAACCAAGAGACTTAAAAGCAGAGAAATTATCTGTTGAAACATACAAAAGAAGAAACAAAGAAACAGTTGGGTTTTTTTATTTCTAAGTATAAATGATTACTCCCTTACATTTGTGTAAGCCTTTTATTCTGAAAGCTCCAAAGCGCTTTAAAAAAACCCAACACAAAATGAAGTAAAAAGCAAAATAACTATTGCTGACATGAAACAGCATCTGCTTCAAAAGTACAAAGCAACAACATAATAGGCAAAGAAGAAAAGAACCAGTTCTACAAAGCAGGCAGGCAAAGCAATCACCCAAACCAGAATTTGGCAAGTCTGCTCATGTGAATACCTCACTTTTTAAAGGAGTCCACCAGATCTTTAAAGACTGAGAATAGTCAGGACCCTCCTTTGATGGTTCATCTGCAGATTGGCTAACCAGGGTAATCTCCACCTCCCATCCTGGGATCATGGTTCATCACCTGGGCAGAAAGGGATTTACAGCCCAGCCAGACCAAGCCCAGGAAAGTATGAAGCTGAGACCAAACTACTTGAACTCTCAGATCTCTCATTTTCCACAGGACTATAAACCTGTGCTGACATTTACTGACACCCTCAGTCACCTTTGGTCCTGGTGTCTCCTGGACATTTTTCATAGGACTAGAAACCTATGCTGACATTTACTGACACCCTCAGTCCCCTTTGGTCCTGGTGTTGCTTCAGAGCTTACACGCACCCCAAAAAACTGCCCAGAGCAGGTTCTTTTGGGTCAACCTTTCTGTATTCAGGCTTTCTCTAGTAATAGTCTTGCTTCTGGAGAGAAACCCCAGTGTCCCTAGCAGCATTTCCACCCAGACTTTGTTATGAAAGGGAGCAGCATAGAGAGCAAATCCCACCTTTTCTCCTGCAGGCCGAGGGATGCCGACATAGAGGTGGTCGAGGAAGTTGGCACTGCGGCCCAAGCCCAGCACGTTGTATGGCAACTGCAGAGCAAAGTGAGCTGACTGGCTCAGCTGCCCAGCTGAAGTGGGAGGAGAGGAGAAGCCCCAGTAAGTATTTTGGAAAATATACCAACCCCAAACCCACCAAATTTCCGCACAAATACACATTTCACAGTCTGGCATTCAAATGTTTAAACAATCGTAACCAACCACATGGTTATTTAATTCTTACGGGCTCAACCCCACACTGTGGGCATTCATTTGGAGAACAGCTGAAATCACTACATTTCTAGGCAAGGTCCTTCTTGTGAGCACCATTTCTTTGTTAAACTGAATCTCTACTATTAGATACAAGTTGAGAAGGAAACAGCTATCCACCTTTATTTTGATATGAGCAGTGCCCCCCTGATGTACAAGCTCAGACTCAACACGTGAAGGTTCACACTATTAATCAGCAAGGACTGGGGATATTTTCTCACAAGATTCACAAAGTAAATTCTCATCAAAAACTCTCAAATAATAAATGGATATAATGACAACAGGATTATCATGGTAGCAAGTTAGGCCCTACATAATAATTAATTAAAGGAGAGACTGTAGGAGAAAAATGATTTGTTTCCTGAGAAGGCAGTAGGGAAGACAAGTGCTGCAGCTATCAACAGGTTCACTAACATCCCATTTACAAAGTATCTGATTATTCTATTTAAATAGAAATCTTGTAATCTTAATTTCTGACAAACTGTTTCAGATCTCATGTAGATTCATTCTCTAGAAAGCCTTAGTGAATGATCTGATTACACAGCAGGAATGATGCACTGCTGTGAATTCAGCCCTTCACCAGGTGAATAGCAATGAGTTCAAAGATACTTGACAGCCACAAGAAAGTTTGCATGGTCCACAGAAAGTTTTCCACCAAGCTATCATGTAGTCAGTATTTTATATAAGCAACAGATTTTTCTCTGCTGTCACACCTAACAGATTTAACCTGAAACTGGTAGTTATAAATGAAGCAACATCACAGAATGTGAATTTAAGGATATTAATTCAGATTTTGTAATGAATTTACAGCCAATTCCTTTCTACCTCTCCACCCTTCCTTCCAAGGGTTGATTCTGAAACTCAGGAGTTTGTTTCAGACAAGTGCAGTCAGCAGAATGGCACTGTGGGGGGAACTTCCAAACCAGACATCACACCTTCTTTGGCAAAACTCAACAGCTTTTTAAGAAGAAAGAGAAACAAACTCCCATATAGCTTGAAAAGTGCAAGTATTTATTCACATAGAGCAGCACTGACAGCAAGGGATAAACTCCTTTGTGTATTGGATGATGAGAATTCTGAACTAATACAGTGATTGCTTTGTGGTTCTATTTTTCTGAACCTCCCCCCTCCACCAGCTTTTTAGGAAGAACCTTGTGTCAGAAGAGGCCTGTCTAATCCCAAGGTCATTTGGATGATTTAGAATATCAATACACTCAGATGAGATCTGTCCATGCAGCTTGATGCAGTTACCTTTTTATTAAGCTATCAGCAAACAGTCTCCTTCAAGAGCAAGCATAGTTTAGATTTTTTTCCCCTATGCAGAACCATGTAATGAGCAATCAGATGTGGAAAAATTTAAATAGGACTTGTCCTTTCAGCCCTTTACTGTGAGGCCAAGGAGACTCAAGTCTGTCCTCACTTTGTTACTGAATTTCTTACAGGACCCTGGCTGAATTTCTCAGTCTCTAGATCTCAGTTTTCAAATTCAGTATTTAAGGAATTCCCACATTTGGGCAAGCACATCATACCTGAAAGCAGTGCTTACCAAGAAAACAGAGCAAGGAGCAAAGTTGGGGTTATCAAAACTGACTCAGTTATAAAAACCATGTATGTATTACTCAATCATGATATAACATAGCAGAGAATTTTCTTTAAAAATCTGGTTCACTAACACTGAATTCTGAAGGACTTTTCCCCCCCAGATCAGGTACTGCTGTAATGTCTAACACTGAAAAGCTTTCACAATGACTGCAGCAAAGTATTCAGGATTATGAAGTAACTGCAACTAACATCTTCCCTTTTTCTTTCATCATACGACTGAATGAATGTCAACTAAATTAAAGGAATAAAAGCACATGTCACACACTCTGCAGTTGGCCTCAATGAGGTCAGAGAGTCAGATACTAGCACTAGAATTCTTAAAACACTGAATAATTTCATAGCTACTAACACCAGCTCCTACCTACTAGGCCAAGTATAATGAAATCCTATCCTTCAGGATGTAAATAGAACATTTGTAAAGGTCAGAAAGGAATGTTTTCTACTTAGCAAGCAGAAAATACAGACATATTTGCCTTTAAAATGGAGAGATAGTAGCTAAGCAGAATGATAGAATATGGAAGGTTCTAGTTTACTTTAAAGTTGACTACAGAGCTGAGATTTTGGAGACTGTTTCTTGCTTTACTCCCTATACATCTCATAAATTCTGCAACAGTTTGATAGTTATTCAAATGTTCCATTTAGCTTTGCAAACAAGTAATTAAGAATAACAAGTGTTCATCTGAGAAATGCAAAAACCCTGGACAAAGATAAAAATAAAAAGAGGAATTACAGAGCAGAGTCAACAGGTTGTCATATTTTAAGTTCTTGGTCACTGGTAATTTACTTATGAAAGTATAGGTGCTGGTGTTTAGACTTTGGGTTGAAATCATAATTCATTACATTTATTGCTTCAAAAACCACAGGCAGGGTAAAAAAGCCTCCAGCATTTTAAGACATGGCCAGTCAGACACCAAATTTTTAATAATTAATAATGTTGGGCAGCCAAACCTTCCAAAATGTTGCAGCTTGATATTCAGGCATCATTAGGAACATCTCTGAATCAATCTCCTGATTTTTGAAGTGTGGGGTATCAAATTTTGAAGCAATACATATCATTAACCTTTAGAAAGTCTAGTCAGACAAACAGAGTGATCTTTGCCACGTGCAGCACTTGTTCTTTTAGTTCTGAATAAAGGCATTTTCCTTCTGTTTCCACTGATGTAATCTGCCTGAAAGCTTAAGAGTAGCCCACTCCGCCCTGGGTTAAACTGCAATATCCTCAGCTACTTATTTCAGGTGGAAGTGCTTAAAAGAGGCCAATTTCACTTTATGAAGGGAAAGTAATTGAATTTACATATAGAAGCAATGCTTCCTATGGTTTCTTTAAGTGAGAACGTGTGATACTGGATTTATCAACAGTGGAGCTGAACCTCCAGCAATAAATTCACAACACTGATCCTGTTTAGGAGGTTTAAATAAATTTATCTGTGGAATTTGGAGCAGGACGAGATGACAACACAATTAAAAGACTAATGGAAACTCTGATTTCAAACTGCTGGTCTCCTAAAGGGTTATTCTTTTTATTTTTTAATTATGCTTTGCTTGATAAATTATCACTTGCATTTAAGTAGCCCATTAAAGCCATTCAGATGAATTCCAACGACAGAAATAATATTCAGGCTTTTAAAAGTCCCCCAAATTCAATATGTAAGGGAACTAAATAGTCAACTGTATTTTCTTAGATAAAAATGTTATGTCATTATTTCTTCCTATTGATGGATTTTTTTCCCTCCAATTTGCAAAAGTATGTATTTATCAGAAGTGTTTACATTCACCAAAATAGTAACTGAAGATACTTGTGATGTGTGAATTTGAAAAATGAGCTGGAGCCACTTACTGCAAGGGAAAGGTGAAATAGAACTGATGAGCACAAGCATCTACAAAGCAGAAGAGAAAAAAACCCCAACAACTGCAAACCTGAAAGCTTTCCAGAAAGCTGAACATTTCTTCCCCTGGCTTTAGTTGAAAGCTTTACTTCAGTTCCCTTATTCCTGTCTTTGGAGTTGGAGGTCAGTAGAGGGAAAAAAATATAAGTGCAAGAGCTCTTTCTGCTTCCAATTCTGCAATGGTAACTCCAGCTTTCTAAGAGCTGAGGAGTGGTGGTTGCCTTTTTTGATAGGCTACCCCAAAGGAAGCTCTAGGTGAATGCAGTGCACAACTACAGCTCCCAGCTGCTCCTGCAATGCCACCTTCTGCAGCTGCAGAAACCTCTGCAAAAAGCAGCTTGCAAGTGCACACTTGCAGCTTTGATACCTCTGCTGATGCTGCTGGCAGTTCTGAAAGCCCAAGCTCCAACTGTCATGCATTTGGATGAGAGTGGGTTTGTTTTCATTAACTTTTCACCATAAAATTATAAAGTGAAACTGGAACCACTTCAAAAATTATTAAAATTACCATATTGCTTCTATTCCACCCCTCTGCACAGGGGAAGGTTGTCTAGTTTGTACTGCCTAAACATCTGCAGCTTGGTAACACTGCATGCAGCAGGACAAGTTCAGGGGACAAAAGAGTTAGTTAGAAGAACACACTAGCAGGGTATTCCCACCTTTAGCAACCAGAAAATCCCTCTTGATAGAATGCAGCTATTCAATTATTCCAGTGTGTTCCATGAATACACTCTCCCTTCCATAGAGTGGCATTCTACATCATGTCAAATGGCTATTGAAATGAAGCTTATTTTGCTTTGGTCTGGTACATACTGCCAGGTTTCTGTTGAAATTCATTACTACAGTAGCTGCCAGACATTTGTGTTCACCTCACAATCCCATTTAGTTCAACAGCATGAGAACTCAGAGTAGCACCAGGGAAGAGTCAGCAGGGTTCAAAAAACCCCAGAAGGGCAGGACTTAACAGCATGGGAAAGGTCATCCTGCCAGGGAAGGTTTAGAACAAAACAGAGCAAAAGCAGCAAGATGAGAGAGCTGTGCAATGAGAACTGCAAAGGCTATCAGTGCACACAGGTGCTTCAACAACTCCTCCTCTGATCCACAGGAGAAATGACATCGTTAGTGTTCATGTCTTCTACTTGTGGCAGACAAACTCCAACTGGGACCCTGTTTATTTCAAGCTCCACTGGCCTATTTTTATTTGGAGAAAGGTCAGAGATCTGTGAGAGAGGGTGAGATCTGGAAGATGTTCCCCTATTTGAACTCCAAGTGCAAACATGAGACCTGAGCCTGAGGCTCCAGCTGGGTCAGGCCTGGCTTGCACAACCACAGGAGTTGATCTGGCACAAACAAGACACAGTACATCCAAAAGCAAATATTTTGGGTATGCCACACACTGCCCAGAAGAAGACCCTTCTCTTCAGTGTCATTATCAATGAAAGACATCAAAAACATCACATCTGAATAATATCAGAAGTTTCTTAGAAGCCAATAAAAGTCCAGGCTGACACTCAAATTCAACTGGGAGGGGGTGTCTCCTTAAAAACCAACCCACCAAAAGAAATGGGGAGTGGAGAAGTCAGGTCCCAGGGCTTAGATTTGTGTTTGCATACTTCTCCCAGACTTGCACCTGGACCTGATCTGATCTCAAGCATCAAATTCCCATACAATTGGAAGCAGCATGTGAATTTCCTCCCAGAGAGAAGGTCTGTGTAGCTATTAACTGCAGCACTGCTCAGTCCTAATGCTCATTTGGCAATTGCTATTCCTTGGAGCTAATTTAGCAGTATTTCTTGCTGCAAGATTACAAGTGAACTGAGCAATGTGGAAGTATAAGCACAGAATATGCACTAATTATTATTCTGCTAACTTTTAACAACACGCTGGAATGTTAATAGGAGAGAGAATAATTCTAACAATGTTTTAAGAAACCTCCTTGTAATTATGCAAATTTGCTGTCGTTAAGGCTTGGCAGATCAAAGAACCTTTAAATGAATTGGATAAGGACAGGCACATGTGCCTTTTTATTTTACTCTTTGCATGAATATTGCACACCTGAAAGACACCATAATTCAGAGCTAAAGACCTGCAGGATCAGGAGGATCAGAAGCAGAACAGTGGACATTCATTCCTTTGAGCTACAAACTTAGTATCTCCAGAAATTGTGACTTTGAAACGTTCTTGCAGGAATTCTACAGACTCAACAAAATAATTAAACCAAAAAAAAAAAAATCCATTAACATATTACAGTTGAGAAACTGATCAAAGACAGCATTAGAAAATTCCCTGTAGCAAGACTGCTAGGGTCATAAATGCACTTGGAATTCATTACTGTTATTTCATAATGCCAAAACAGAAAGGGCAATTCATCATGATTGGACTCTGTTAGCCTTTCATTATTGTAAATATGGTAGTAGTGAAGATGAATGGTTCTAGAGTGGAAGGAAATCATATTTGATAGATGTTTCTTGGAGGAAATTGTGAAAACATTGCATTTCTAAAAGCACTGCCCCCCCCCCCTAAAGAAAACAAATCCACAACCAACCAAACCCTAATGATCATGTTTAAGAAAAATATGTTTGCTTTTGTTCTTGGAAGAGAGAACCAGAAAAAAAAAAAGGAAAATGATACATGAAATAGCTTAAAATGTGGAACTAGATGTCAGGAGTTTGGAAGGTATGTGCACTCTTCCCAGAGCTCTGTAGCTGGAAGAATCTCTTTCTTTTGCCACTGGCTTGTTTTAGAAACTTGCTTAAGTACTAAGTGCCAAAGGGTCAAACGTACACAGAACAAACCCATCCACATTTTATTTCCTCAAAGTGGGCTTTAGAATTAGTTTCTACTACTGTGAATTAACCTTTATAACACATATTCTGCCCTTGAGATCCCACAAACCCATGATTTTCTCATCCTCTGATTAAAATGTTGTCAATTTATCAAAATAAGATTAAAATAATAATAATTTTAAAAAGCAGCATGTACTGTACCTCTCAGGTATGGCAAGTTTAGTTCTCTACAGGTTCTATTTATGGTATCCCAAGCATAAAATAAATTAAAGAATCTAATAATATATATTTAGTTTATGAAGGAACGTTCAGAGCAATGTGCAACTGGCAGGATGATGAGTTTGTCAAGATGAATTTGTGCAGCTATTAGAAAAATCCTCTGTGTTTTCATGTTAGAATTAATTATGAGTCCAATTAAAATGCAGGCTAACACTTTCAAGATTTCAAACCCCAAAAACAGAAGTGCTACAGAATGGCAGGATATATTTTGGCAGCTGTCTGGTTCATATTACAGAACATCTTCTTTCTCTTTGTTTTTTCTAGGTGGAATTACCACTCCTGAGCACAGCAGCCAAGGTGAGAGCA
Source organism: Ceyx melanurus (assembly GCA_024611195.1). Classification (NCBI taxonomy): domain Eukaryota; kingdom Metazoa; phylum Chordata; class Aves; order Coraciiformes; family Alcedinidae; genus Ceyx; species Ceyx melanurus. The sequence continues at coordinate 43,086 of JANHGL010022722.1, read as the reverse complement.
TGATCACTGATTTAGACCTTAATGTACTGTCAGCATTTCCCCCTTAATCTGTATTAAGGTTGCCAATGGCAAGTGGTTTTTGGCCTTGTCAGCTGAAGACAGTGTTCAAAACCAGTCCCATTTCACTCTGCAAAACTTCTTTCCAACTCCAAGTGCTCAAAAGCACAGCCAGCCAGCCATAGGGTGTGTATTCTACCATGAGATGATCTTACCTGACCCATTTTTCAGGTATCCATTTGCATCTACAGTCGTGTACATGATGTAAGGACCAGGCTGATTAACACCAAAAGGCTACAAGGGGAGCAGAAAAAAACCACAAACCCAGACAAAATGTTAGGGACAGACAGCTACAGTAATAAACCAGTAAAGAAAACTATTTCTAGATTAATGATTTCCTTTTGATATGGATAATTTCAAAATCTTCTAACTGTGGCCATAGCCTTATGGAGAAATTGATTTTCAAAATGAGGCTGATTAGTTGGTTAACTCATCTTTTAGTTTCTCATAAAGCAATACTCTTCAACGCTCTGGCAAAAGGTGAGTGTTTTCCTGCAAGTTACAAGTCAAATAACCCTAAAAATTCAAAGAAATAACTGCAAGTTGTGGAAAAAACCCCAAACTCATTGTCTGAGAGAATGCACTGTCCTGATGGGCTTTCTGAACTGAAAAGTATGACACCAATTCAACATGTTAGCATGATTTATTGGCCTTCTATTTCATGAATGAAAGTGGTTGTATGGCTTCTTGTTGAATACCAGGATCTATTTTATGCAGTTCTCTTGAAGGAGAAAATTTTACTTCAACAAAGTATGGCTATGGAGAAAACCAAAAATTAAATTAAAAAATAACTGAAAGGGAGTTGTGAATTACTCAGTGATGGACTAGAACAAATGCACCTGAGAATATCTGGGGAACAATGATCTGCTGTGGGGGGTAAGGGAGAGGAAGGGGGACAACTGTAAGAACAGGTTTTACATAATGTGTTTTCTTTAATGCTGAATTCAGGCTGGTATTAGGGCACTGGATCCAGCCAAGATCTTCAGATGAGTTAGAGAAAGAACACTAAAAGGAGAGATGATGACACAGTCCACAGCATGCCTCAAAAAATAGTAAGTTCTAAACCATAAGAATAAGTGATAATGATGAGAGATGGGATCAAAGCCTGAAAAATAATAATTGATGAGAATGAAGAGCAAGGAGACTGCAGAGCTGTTGCTAATGCAGATCTATGAAAGCTGAGTAAATAAGGTGAAAATATGATCAGTTTTTTTGCTGCCAAGTAGATGTTTTCTGACATAATGTACTTCATGTTTCTGACAGAGAACTATTACAGCACAGGCAAGAGTGTTTCACTGAACTCAACCACATTTGTTCACCAATATCTGTTATCCAAATTTGCTTTTTAAGCCTTCTCTGTAGTTTTGAAATTAAGCTAATAATACTATTAACCATTCTTATTAATTTACCTCAGAAATTAAAACCTAGGTCTTCAAGTAGGCTTGAAGAAAAAAACAGGTACTGTTTGAAGTGGATTTTGTATTTCCAAGTCAAGATTAAATCTCATTTAATTTGGCAGAGGCTGCAGAACTGAAGTGCTAACACTAGAGCTTTGATTCTTCCCAGTGCCTCTGTTAGGTCAACTTCCACTGTGAACATTGCTAAAACAGTCTGAAAATTGAAAGTTTGGTGGGTGAGTTTCAGGGTCTCTGGAGATGATTAAAATAATTTCAAGGAAATCAGCTCATGGCTATGTAGCTATCTGCAGAATCCACAGAACCATCTGTATTTCCTTCCCTGCTATCCTTCATTGTACCTGCTTAGTGTTTCAGTCCAGGAGTGTCTTTCTGGCTGCAGCTGGCCCTCAGCAGCTCTGCCTGGCTTTCTCAGTGCCCAGAACAAGAGCTGGCACACTACCCAGTGTGGGCACCCAGATCTAGCCCATGTATCTTCTATCTGGTGCAACTAACAAAGCTCACTGCAGAATCCACTGGTTTCATCTCTGAGCAGCAAGCTGGAGAAGGGGTCTCAAACATGCAAAACTGGGCCACTCATCATCTGGATTGCACATCCTTCCAGTCACCACCTGTCTGAGTACACTGAGTTTGTGGTTTGGTTGAACCCCAGCTCATTTGAGGCTAAACAGTCATGCAAAGTCACAGTTGCACTTACTGTTATTTTCCGAGGGCAGTCGTTAGAGCACAGGCCACTGAGAACTGCAAAACAAAGAAGTGAGCTGGGAGTGTTGACATGAACACCACCTCTGAAATATGTTCACAACACAGTAATAGTGTCAGCTATCCATTAATACTCAAAAAAAAAAAAGATCTTCATGACTTCTGTTCATGGATAAAGAAATTCCTCATGTGTATGAAACATACTTGGCAGAAATTAGGTAGGTACCACTTTATCATTCCTCACTAATAACCAGCTTCAAGAGGAGAGATCTGCCACTTAGAAAAAAATCCAAATAAAAACATTTTTGAAGTAGTGGAGTGTGTATTCTATTCATTAATCTTCATTTCTAGCCATTTAAAACTACCAGCAGATATTCAGCCTTACCATTTTAACTGGTAAACAGGTAAGTAAAGGTAAGTAAAGGCTTTTCCTTTTATACATGCAATAGTTTTATCACTTGATGCAAAGCAATTCACAAAAGCTGTAACAGCAAAAATCTCATTACCTATTTATTCTATGACTTCATTTGTGCTGTAAGCAGATGTAATTCTACTTAATATCTAAAGCCCACGACAGTTGTTCAATTACTTCTTTAGAACTTACTAGTTTCCAAATCAGTTACATGACAGAAATATCTGTTAAACACTTAAAATCAACTGAATGATGGGCAATGGAACTCAGAACATCCTCTCACACTGAGCATGACAGCAGCCCTGCTGAAATGCACACCAGAAAATGCAAGGTGTCATTTTACTGCAAAATTCAGACTTCAAATGACAACAGTTCGGTTTCTGTGTTGCACACAGGAGTGTATGCAAGTGAAAAGAATTCTTCCCATTCTGATGCAAACTACAGTTTGTTCAGTTTCACTACTGGAGCAACCTGCCCAAGTACATCTGACATCAGCTGTAACGTGCAGAACTGTTCTCACTGTCCAAATGAGACTCACAACTTCCTTTTTCAGGGGTTTCTCACACCCTAAAGGGTGCTAAAAGAAGGCTTGCTCTCATTTTTAAGATAGATTTACACAGGGTGGATCAAAAAGCATGTTGGAAATCACTCCTTTCTCCATTAAAATATCACAAAGTTACAATTCCAATACAGCTTTGGGAAGTGAAAGGTTTTTCTAGAGGATTTGCTGTGTGCTTGTGTGAATTACACTACCCATATACAGTATTATTTATAAGAAGGCTTCTATCAACATGATACATCATTATAGGGCATTTCCATGCAAATAAAGCTCAGGCTAAGGAGCAAGTAACCAGTCCAGCAGGAGCTGCAGTGGCTTCTCTTACAGTGTGCAGAAGGCATGTGTTAGAAGGATGAGATCCACTTACACACCATGAAGGCAATACCATTTCTGAAGGAGAATCTCTAGTTGTTCCTGTCTTGTCCTCACAAACTCACCTACAGCCTTATTTTTAGCTCCTTCTCAAGGACTGAAGGAAGACTGACTAGCAGTGAGCTCAGAGCTCAACTCCTTGGCAGTCAAAGTAGTAGGCAGTAGGGCAGGCAATTGAAAAACTTAATTGCTCTGAATTACCAATATCATAATCTAACCTTTTAAACTGAGTCTCTAATTAATCTGCACACACTGGCCACGTTCATGTTCACTGCCTTGCCACGTTTCTATGGGAACATGTGTTTTGTGCCACAGGATACTTTCAGGCTCAAAACAACCACCTGAATCACACACAGAACCCAAGTGTCTCTCAGAACAGATCCTTCAGCATAAGCAAAATAGACACTATGCCAGTCACCACTGAAATGAAACCAGCCCACTTTGCACTAGATCCTGCATCATTTCCAGATGATACAGAGAACTCCAGTAAATTAGGCTTAATATCTATGAAAGAGGTACAGCAGCAAAGAGAAGTTCCTGCTGGAAAGAAATACTGCAGCCACTTGGCTATCAGTTCTCATCTATGGTTCTGGAAATAGCTGCTTCTGGGTCCTTTCCATCTCACTATGGCATGGATATTTCCATATGCCAGCATAATTATAGCTTTCCTCAAACTGGTGTTTTATGAGGTAATCCTCCACATTTTGAACAGCATCATAGATTTCTACAAAACCAGCTAAATGGAATGGTTGATGTGTGTAGGTCTAACACCACTTTTACATTATATTTTACATTATATTATGCAAGGAGGGAAATGAAGGTTTTGTACAAGAGACCAAGAAAGTGCATCCCGAGTCCAGATGGCCTAACCCTTACCCTCAAAAAACAATTCAATATACTACCTAACTTCTTCATCTACTTGTCAGCACCTCTAATGTTGGTAACTCTGCAAAAAATAAATAAAACTGAGAAAAAAACCCTTTGAAATGAAACAAACCCATCTTATCCACATTCAGATTCCGCAACAAGAGATTTCTGCAACCCCTGCTATTTTTCATGCTGTGTTTTTTCTTTTCTAGAATTGTTATACACAGCATTGCCATACTGCTATCATTTACAGATACTCAAATACTCATATTCCTCTCAATTTCCTATAGTGATAACTCACCAATAACTTTAACAAAATAGGCATCTGCTTCAAAGTTATTTTTTAATGTATGGATAGCAAAGTTTTGGTTGGAGTAGCCTTTGCTTAGCACAATGATATCCAAGATTCCCTAGGGAGGAAAAAAAAAAGTTGATGTTAGAATGATGATTAATTATAGATAACATATAAATCGAGCAAATTTCCTTAGAAATACAACAGAGTATTTCAGGCCAGAGTGCTCCCTTCACAGCCCAGCAGGACAAGGGCTGTGGGCCAGGGCTTTCCTGCACCAGAGGGCAGGTGGAATGGGGAGGGCTGCTGCCCTCTGCTCCCCTTCCCAGGCTGCAGGCACTGCCCACAGACAAAAAACCAGTGTTTCTACAACCAGTCTGTGGCACAGAGACTTCTGCGGGGGTGAAGAACACAACTTACATCTTCATATATGTCAAAGAAGGTGGCTAGCACTGCATCCTTGATTTGGTTTAGATCCGAGAGCTCCCAGAACACTCTGAACATGCGGCGCGCGCCCCTGCAGCTCACGTTGTTGCACGGCACGTTTTCCAGGAGAAAGGCTTGCTGGTTGCTGGAAAACACACACGTGTGTAACACAGCTTAGCATCTCTGGAAGTTTCATACAATAAAAACAAAGCTAGGAGCCACTGGATGCTTTAAAATCCATAAGCACACATGTTAACTTGACAGGCAGAATGACAGCCAGTATAAGTCGTATCTGACTTAACTACTGAACATACTAAATTAATAGGTCCAAATCAGCAGGAGGAGTTTCATTAACCATCTACTCAAAAACCTGAACATATTCTAACTTCATTCTGAGAACAGTACGAGTGCTCTGATCTGCCATTTTCCTTAAGCCCTCCAGTCCATCAATGTAACCACTACTGAAAGGGTCGGTGCTTTTTCATTATCCTGTGACAGTCTGTTCCCACCACAGCTTCATTAATGAACTTTTACACTTGACAGGAAGTTTTAAACAAATGAAAGAACAGAACCAAATCTCTATTGATAGTTATTCCATTGTTTCAAAGCACAAAACCCAGAGTACCAAGTAAAACAGGACAAGACAAACCCAACTGGATGTCTGCTGACATAACAGACAGAGAAATAGGCTGGAATGCTGAAACAAGAAATAAAACAGCCAGCCAGGTCTAGGATAGCAAAAGCTCCCTTCCCAAGAAGTTGGTCAGTGGGAGACACAAGGTTCACACACAATCAGTGACTAACAGCATCAGACACTGTCTGAGACTGCAACATTGCCACCCTCCCTGGAACTCTGAAAACCTTCAGACTTGACCAACTGGGAGTCTGATTCTCTGGCAGGCCTGTATCCTGCTAGAATCCATCACTGCCTTGTCAATGGGAACAGGTGAAGTTTCCTCCTCTCTTTCTGGGGCTGGAGCCAGGAGATGGAGCAGACAACGACCTGCAAAGCTAGCTAAGCATGTCAGAGCCCAGGGCAATGCCCAAACTCACTCACTCACTATGACCTTGAACATGCTGCTTTGGAGGGTGCCAGCAAGGTGTCTTCTGGACCTTGACAGCATCCACTGCCTCCAGGAGACAACACACAGGCTCACACAAGCATGTCTTAGCAAAGTTTTTGTCTTTGTCTCCATAGTACACTCCAGATAATTTGCTAATCATATCCCACAACATTCAAGCATCTGTTCCATCCATTTCAGAAAGAGTTAGAAAAGTTAGAAAAAACATTTATCCCAAGAAAAAACATTTCTGACACCAAAGTAAATCAGTTTCCTTGCCCCTTTGCCAGATTAGTGCTTCAGGACCTGCAACAGGGAAAATACAGGATTTTTTCCTCTGGAAGATGTGTTGAAAGTAATATGAGATATTTAAACACTTCCCTCAAAACAGTGTAATCACACTTCTTGAGCTTCTCTGAAAAATACATAAATTAGGGCTTTTATTTCTTTGCCATATGCCTGCATTTGATTGAAACTTAATATGAACAACCCACTTTTTACTACTTCACTGTTAAATGCAGGAGTACATTGAATCAGTGTCCAGCCAAAATGAAATGAGGGGATCTGCAATATTTAAGACATTGTACTATCTGTATCTGAGAACTTCTCATCCTAACTTGCAATGATTAAGTGCTCACATCTATTTCATGTATTACATAAGTATCTCAGCAGATTGACCAACTGTAAGGGGCAAGGTGACAAACTGAGCTAAGCAAATTGTTTCAACTTCTCCCTTTCACCATCTTGACATCCTTGTTTTTTTTAAATATAAAGCAAGTTTTAAAAAGATGCTTCTTTCCATTCATGTTTGCAATTGCCAGAAGTTCTTACAGATGATAATTCTTTTAAAAGACAAAAGACTGTCAAGCTTTCCTTACACCCTCTGTACAGAGTACTGTTCAAGTTTCAACTACTAAGTTTATTTACTATAGGAACATTTTTTATTTCTCTCTTTTTGGTATTGTGCATTTCATGATTTTCAAAACATCACAACAGCAACATAACACCACGTGTAGTGTGAGGAAAAAAGGGAGATATTAATGCAAGTGAGCAGGGAAATGCCACTTTCCATTCCCAAACCCTAAACAGATGGTGCAGATTAAAAAGTGCACTGCTAGAGAGTAATCATACAGGGGGAGAAAAAATCCATCATCATAGATGTAGCATCCCCTGTGGCAGAGCAGAGGGCTGGAGAATCCCTCCTCAGAATACAGCTGAAAACCTACTAACCTTCATCTTCATGGGCAGCAGGAAATTTCATTTCAGGCTACTACTGATTATATTCATTCAGTCCCTTTTGAAACACAAATAGAAGCTTGCCTAGGGAAATTAACAATTGAAAGATGTGACATGGAAATGTGAAGCTACAGCAGATGGTAACTCTACCTGCAAGTACATGCACATAGGTTTAGATTCACCACTGTGACTCATACCTGGTAGTCTTATTTTGATTTTTTTAAAGTGTTATTGCTTTAAAGCAATAACAAACTTGCAAGATAAATAGATAATAATAAAGTCTAAAGCTAATGAAAAATACTACTGGTGAGAAAGATGGGATAAGACAAGGTTTAAACATGAGCTGCAATATTAAACAAATAAGTTTTGTTTAATAAAAGGGGTTTTCTTTCAATAAAATGGATAGAAACACATACAATTATAGAATAGAATCATAGATTGTGTGATCCTGTTCTATGAAATGTCACACCTTGGCCAACACCTCACTTTCCTGGAAGCATACAGGAGGTTTTCTCTTCTTTCTACAAGCTAATTATTATTAGCTTTCTAATTAAAGCTGAGCCTTCTTTCCTGTCAATTTCCAAGGCAATTCCTTGGCATTTATTTTACTGATGTCTTCAAATTATTTTGACTTCTATACCACCATTAAATTCCTCTTAAAGCAACTCTGAAAAGCATAATGAGGAGAGTTAATAACATTAGATATGTAGCTTCTAAACAAACACTTTAAACATGAGAATTTCACTCCGGTGTCTTCTACACCATCTTGTTTTTTCCTTCTTAAAAGGTGTGGTATTTATAGTAAGGAACTAGTTCACAAACTCACATTTAACTCCAAAATGATTCAGTGTGATTTTTAAGTTTCCTCACATTTCTGGATGTTATATCCTGCCATTAGTGTCTGTACAGCATCAACCAACTAAAATATGCCCTAGGAGTTCCTGCTGAAAATACCAATTTCTGATACATTTACTCCTGTGTAAATAGTTCCTCGTTCCTTCACTGAAATGGAATGAACATCACCTTCCCTTTCCTCAGATATTTTCAGCCCATTTTGATAACATAGCAGGTAAAGATTTTATTATTTACACCACCTAGAAACAGTTTCAAACTGGCTACCTCTAAACAGCAATTTCTGAACAGAGGCAAAACCACACAGAGCACTCATTTGGTGGTGGGCACAGAGCAACTGGTGGCTGGATTTGCCCTGGGAGCTGCCACTCCAGGCCTCATGTTATTTTCAAAAGAGGTCCTCTATCTGACCTTACCTTTGACAAGTGAAAACTAGAACAAGGTTTTATAAAGAAAGAATTTGGTCAAATAAGAGTCCTTTCAAGTACACCTATGTAAAAGGAAAATATATACACATTCATTTTAAACTGAGCATGAATGCCTGGAAAACTTTCTAGAAGTGTATTGTGGATGTAGAGAAGCTTTTCAATCAGCTGTTCATACCCAGTTGTTTGTTAGCCGCAAGTTTCTGCCTTTACTGTTATTTAGCACCAATGTCAGAGAAATACTGTATTTCCAACAGGGAAAAATGTTCCCTTGGAAGAAAAGCATAATTGAAAAAAAAAAAGCTTCCTTAGATAATGTTTTCAGTGCAAGATGCCAATTATTAGCATCTAATTTGGAAACAAGTGGTTAAACTTAATTTGTTTCATCAAATTAGGTGGAGCAAGAGAAGTGTTTATAGACTCATGTGCAATACTTACACTTCCAATGTTACCAGAGCCAATTTAATAACAGCATGTTAAAAAAATGAATACATTTACTTAAAATAGGAAGTGGAGATGAACCAATTAATAACCACTGATAAAATCCCTTTACCTCTTATTATTCTACATACGTACACGATTCTAATACAGTCATAACCAGAGGGCAGAAAAATTCATGTATGTATCTTAGCCTGAAGGAAAATCTGAGGGCTGGAATTCTAATGTGCAGCTTTTGGCTCAAATCAGAAGTTAACAGAATTCAGAATGGACAGAACTGACTGGGAATTCAGCATCTTCACCTGCTGGAGTCCAGGGAGGCTCTGAGTTCAAACCCCCACCACACTTGCAACCCCAAGTGGGATTCCTTCTGTTTGCTGCTGTTGTTACAGAATGTCTCCATGCTGCCAGAGTATTACACACTGCCACTTGAAAGCAGGACAGGGCAGGAGATCAAACAGGGTATTCTGATGGCAGTTCTGAGAACACTTGAGGCTATTTATCATTTTCCTAACTTTACTCACCTGGAAGGACAGTAAACCAACATCATTCCTAATTATCAGAGCTTGCCTTCAGTGTTCCCTAGTTATTTTTAAGGATTTGATCTGAAAGCACATCACTGATTTTAATCACATAAATCCATTATCATATTTATTATCATGTTTATTCACAGATGAATCAAGTGGTTTCTGCCTCCTTTAATTTCCTCCAGTTACAGACAGCAGCAAGAAGCTAAGCCTTGGAGCCTATAGGCCAGATTGAGGTCAAGAGTTTACAGAACTGCTTTTATCTTTGAATCATAGGTTTTATTTCAGTGATTGATTACTACAGATGTAGCATGAAAGGTTTCAGAGAAGGAAACAAACAGCTTGATCCTGAAGTGTTTAAAATCAATTAAATAAGGTTTTCACTTTAACTTGCTCTAATTTAAGAGGTGCCTTTAATTTAATTCCCACACTATTTTAATTCCCTCTGTGACCCAGTTACATATTTTGAAAGAAAACTTACGAGAGCCTCACAACAACAGTGAATTAATATTACTCTGAAAGTGACATTTCAGAGTGGATGCAAAAAAAAAAAGTGACTTCCATTCCCATCCCTAAGTAAGAAGGGTCTGTTTCCATTACTTTCCTACCAACACTGGAAAGACACCAAAGCACTTCAGAGCAAGGAGAAGATACAGGAGTATCACAGCAATTCACTGCAACAGACACAGATAACTGCCCAGGCTTTCACAAGAGTACTATTTACACACTATCTACAACTTTTACACAGTATTACTTGTGATCATTACACACCAACCAGAGGGAGGCTCCTGAGAATCTTAACTTCTGAACTCCATCAATCCTCCTGAAGTCCTGAAATGTAGGGCTGACAGGATATGCACTACAAGTCAGCCCCTAGTACAGCTCAAAACATAGCATTTGTGGGGTTTAAGTTAAAGCCAAGAACAACTTGATAGTTGAGATGCCATGGTTTTTCCAGGGACAAGGCTCAACTTTGGCTCCAGTCTGCTCACTAGACTGCTTCCAGTCTTCACAACTGCTGAACAGAAGCCACCAACTCCTGACCTAGCAAGGCTATGCAGTAAGAAACCCAACAGTCAGGGCCCCAGGGCTTTACCTCTGCCTGTGCAAGTTGTGGGCAGTAACAGCATCTCCTCCTGCTCCTCTGCCATATCTGAATACAAACAGCTGCTGTGCTAGTTATTTTAAGGCTCAGAGGTACAGAGCTCAGCTGCTCTCTGCCTTGTCTCTGAATCACATCACACAAGCACAGAACTCTTCAAACTGGGTCATTTTGAAGTATGTGTCAGTATCTGAAGAACTCCAACACAAAAATGTCAGTGGGTGACTCATGTTTAGACAACCACCAGAGGATCTGAATTGACTTCTTTGGCTGAATTCTGTCTCTGTACTGTTCTAAGCACCAACGTGAGCCCCTCAGTTACCCAAGCTCATCCAAAGCACTATACAGAGAAGGAATGCACCCCTAGGAGAGACTTTTTTTTGCCTTGTAATGCATCAGTGCAAGTATTTATTCTAGATTCCAGGGAGAAAGGTGTTGAGGCTCCATAAGGTAATGATTAAAATCCCTTTCACAGGCACTAACATGGGGGTGACAGGGGACAGCACAGATGAGCTCACATCTCCTCAGAGGCTGGAAAACCCAAGCAGTGCAACATCAGACAGAGCTCCAGGCAGGGCACATGCATGTCCTGTCTATAGGTTCACTGGCATTATAGTGTCTAAAACACTTCTAGGTTTTTCTTAGAAGTAAACAACTCTTCATCATTTCTGCTCTCAAGGAAAGGGATGTTCAGATGAAAATGTAGAACCTGGGAGATGAAAATGTGCTGCTTTACTCCAAGGTAAAGCCAAGGACGTGGCAGTGGGAGCTGCCCACAGGCATCTCTGCTGTGGTCAGCTGGCAAAGTTTACCCTGCAGCCAAGTGCAGTGGGCAGAACAGCACAGCCAGCAGTCTACTCAGGTCAGCTCTGATGTGGATCACTGGCTTTTCCATGTACAATAGCCTCCCTGTAAGCATCACTACATACCCTCTCCACCTAACACCAGATGGTACAGAGTATTGGGAAAGCAAGCACTGAAGGAAAAAGGAAAAAAAAAAAAAAGAGAAAAATTACACTGACAAAGCTTTTTTCCAGTTAAATTTGGACAAGATAAAATTACTGCTAAGTTATTAGATGTACCTAAAATTCCTAGATCTCCAAAGGGGCAAAACTCTACTGCATTTTTCATCAGAATCATCAGTGTTGACTCTATGACAGCACAACACAGGTTCCCAGCAGCCTGGTGTTACCAGCAAACACTGAAAGCACAAGTCAGGATTCTACAGAAGATCATTTGGGAAAGGAAAGGGAGAGATCATCAGCTCCTGTGCTCTGGGAGACCTAAAATGCACTCAATACTCCATTCCCTGCCAAGAGTCACAGCTGGAGCCTCCACTGTGCTGTGTATACACCCTGTGAGTGCACACCTTTTAACAAGGAAAACATTCACCAGAGATCAAGCCTTGTGCACTTGATAAAATGAAGAAGATGTACCAGAACTAGTAATTTGTACGACTGATGATTGAATGTACATCTGACAGCCTTTATTTCTAGGTTTCCACATACACTACCTTCCAGATGTGTTCTTCAGAATAGCAAGAGCATCTGGGTAACCATCCATATTGTAGTCTCCAATGTGAAGTGTAATTGGAAAGGAAGTTTCTGTTGAAGATTTCTCATTCTGATATGGTACAAAGCCCCAGAGTGTGTCTTTATTCCTGAAGTCTTGCAAGACTGGAATCCACTGTAAATGAAACAAAAAAAACCAAAGAACAGCTAGGTAAGGAAGTCCATTTTATTTGCTTAAACAACCAAATTCATAAGGTTGTAAGAATAAAGGACATTTGTTTTGGAATGTATCCAGTGCATGGAGACATTCAGCAACAACATCACTGAAATTCAGGCTTGCCTGGTCTGTACTAATCCTGAAATGCAGGTAAACCCCAAACCATCAGGGCCTTGAGACCCTGAGTCCCTCTGGGTTTTCTTTCTTGGAACTGTCAGCAATAGACAGCAGTAAAGCTGGTGGAGGGATGCAGCCTCTGAATGAACAGGAGGCTTAGGGAGACCTAATACATGCCACTTAGAATGCAGATGAAGCCAGGCTCTCCCAGAAAATCAAAAGCCAGTGGACACAAGGGAGGTTCCAGCTACAGATAAACAAATGAAACCAGCAAAGAGGCCCCGTGGAGTTGCAGCATCTTTGTCCTTGGGGGTTTTCAAAGTTTCACTGGACAAAGCTCTAAACAACATGGTCTGAATTCAGCTTAAAGCAGATGGCTGGATCTCCTATGGTTCATTTCAGCTTGAATGATTCTATTATTCATGGATATTTAGAAGTTCAAGAGCTTCAATTCCCCTCCTATCTCCCCAGCAGCAGCAGATGCTGAACTGTGTGATAAGAGGTGAAGATTACGTATCGAATGGAAAATACAGAAGAAATGCAAAGTATCATGAGGACAAGAAACAGACTCCATCTGCACTTACTTTCCACAAAGTGCTGCAGAGGTACTAAATAGGAATTTATCTTAATTAAAATCAAAGTAATTTCACAAGTTGATATGAAGCTGAAGTACCAGGGTTAACATTTCAATGCTAAAGAAAAAAAATCAGTGGCACTTGTAAAGCCAGAAGTAATTTTAAGTGTCAACTACCAGACAATGTCTTCAAGAGGACCAAAGGGTGACATCTTAAAGGATCACTATCACCCACATCAAAAGCACTTAACAGCATTTTAAAATGTCTCTCATGCAGGCTTTCATTTAGCTATTTCGGGAAGCAGAAGGGGATCAGTGACAGCATCCTTTCCTGCTGTGCAGAGACTCCCTCACTGCCACCGACCAGTCATCAGCAGCTCTCCTGCCTGGGGCACTGTGTGTGACATGGGGGCTGCTCTCTAGAGACTGCACGAAGCCATAATGCACATTAGAGCAGCCCCTCAAATGATTTCAAACTGCACTAAGCTCTGTTTTCTTTGGATATCACAGATGGCTTAGAAGCCTGGAGCAGTTCTGCCAGGCACTGCAGACCCTGGGTGCATATCTGCCTGGGTAAGTGCAATGATGATCTACAGCATTCTCAACCAAAAAGCCCAAGTTGAAATTCAACATACAATTAAACACTGACCCTTGCTCTCCCCCACCCCCTCAAAAAAAAAAAAAAAGGGGGGGAAAAATCTTTTGGTTTGGAAAAATCTAAGAAACAGAAAAAGACTCTTAACCTGCTGGAATTTTTTCAGAGCTTTCTGAGCACTTTCTTGTGATGCAGAAGACAGATGAGGCAGTATTATCAGCACATACTTTAATTTTGAAAAACACTGTTTGGAATAAGAACCATGAAAGAGAATGTAGTTTCGACTTTACATGGTATCATTCCCACAGCCATTGCAATGAAATCCAATTACATCCATCATCTCTTTTCTGAATGCTCCCATGTATGCTAACACTATTTTCAAGAAACACAGGAGTGAATTTTCAGGCACAAAACCAAATGTGTTTGTGCTCTGCTCAGAGTGATTCTCAGGCAGGAAGCAATTTGACAATGATAATGCCAACAGTGAAATGCTGAGCTAGAAAACAAGAGGTGACCAAAGCAGAAACCCCACCCACTGCCACCAAACTCCATCAGCACACACAGCACAGGGGCAAATTCAGCCATCAGTCACATTTCACACATCAGTCCTGCCTGGTGTGTAAGGAGAGCCCACTCTAGCACCACAGCTAACTTGCTCTGACAGCTGAAATTCACAGCAAGCCACACTTCTGGATATTTCTATTAAAAACAGGCAGTGCTGTGCAAGGTAAAACAAGATTAATTGTCCCTGTGCCTCAGGACATGTATTTCAGTGCAGGAGGCAAAAAATGAAACTACATTAGTCAGTAAAGTGTATCTCCTTTTTTATTTGATAATCCAGACAATTACTTGAATTTTCATGTTTGCTTTTACCGTATTAATAAGAGAAAGACTAAAACTGTATTTTTCCCTTCACTCTAAATGGAAGAGGGTAAATGGGGACACAAAACTACTTTTTGAAGTTTTCTGATCAAATGATTTCTGTTACCTGGCTCAGATGAAGAAACAGATTGAAAAATGGAATGTGTATCTAAAATGTAAATTAACAGAAAAAATTAAGAGAAGTCAAAATACTTGCTTCTTCCCTTTCTGTTAAATTCCATTGCATAGCACCAGTAATATCATTGCTTAAAATATTTATATGCATATTTTTACTCCATCAGTTAATAATTTTGTAGGCTAAAATAAGAAAAATATCTTTAAGTGCTTGAAGATTTGCTTTCAAGCTTTTCAAATGTTTGTTTTGCAGCCATTAGAAGAGAGAATGCTTTACCCCCTGAAAACAGCATCTCCATTTAGAACAAAAAAATCACAGACTTGGGAAAAATGGAAAGCCAACTGTGCTCATCCCACTGAACTCAACAAGGGCTCCTTTCTTTCAGTCTCCATTCTTCTTTCTGTCCATTAGGGAAGGTCCTTCTGCTCCAGAGCCTGGGAGCAGGTCTTGGAGCCAAAGTGTGGGATTATCACCTCTCAGTTTCTCACCTATGGCCAGAAGCCTGTGAGGCACAACCCCCCATCCAGCCAGACATCCACTCCCAGCCCACCTGAGCCAGCTCTCAGAAATCACCTGGCAATTGCTAGTCCAATATGTGCTTTGGAAATGCCAGGGTTTCTTCTCCTTTCCATAAATAAAACTATTCCATCCATACAGAAAATGGCCACAACAGAAGTGCTTCTCCCCAGGGGTTTGCACTGGAGTTCAGCTCAGAAATCCCATGAGATCAGGGTGCATGAGGATTCCAGTGAGGATGAAGGTCAGGTCACCTGTATCCTCTGATGCAGCTGAGCAGCCACTACTGTAAAAATAACCTACACATCACACCATTAACTCAGAGTGTTCAAAACACAACAACCCCCAGCAGGGATTCAGCCACAGAGAGAACAGTACCCACAGCAGTGCAGTCAGACTGGCAATGCTGCAACGTGGCTCACAGCCCCACAGCTGCTCCGAGACAGAAAAGCAACTTAGAAATGATGGAAGGACATTGTGAAAGGAGATTTATGAGAATGACAGCAGCTGCAATTCCCCCTCTCCCTCTAAACTGTTATGGGGAACCAGGAAAAACTTCTGCCACTGACCAACTGCAGCTGCTAGTCGAAGCTGCCACAAACCTCTCCAGCCTGGAGAGGGAGACCAGAGGCCTGTGCTTTGCTGGAGGCTGCTCTGCTGGCTCCTACTTCACAGCTGGTACATCTGCAAGAAGAATAAAGCTCTCATCTTTCTATTGTACAGGGAAAGGTTAGAAGAATCATCAAGCCAACAGCGAAGCTCTCAAATGAAGGGACTAAAATAATACCATTTGCCTTGGGAAACAAATGAAAAATCATACTGAATACTTGCCAAATTAAAAGAAATATCACTCATCTCTAAGACTATTGAACACCCAGAGTTTCCACAAGAAACAGCACCAGAGGCTTGAAAACATTTTTCAGGGAGAGATCAGTCTTATTTTGACAATCTAGATGAGAGATCTGAATCAGCTACATTAGTCTGCAGCTAATGCAGGTGAACTGCAAGAAATCTGAGGTGTCCTAACACCTGCCACCCTCTGAAACACTGTATGGGATTCCTCTCCAGTTCTGGCAGCACTTCTGCTGTTGCTATGGAAACATTCACATTCTTTTAAAATTTTAGTAGGTTAGTAACTCCTTAAGTCACTCATGTATTTTGTTGGCTTTCACTTTTGCTCTATAATCCAAAAGAATAACATTTGCCTGAGATATTTCTGATATTTAGAAAGATTACATTATTACAGAAATTAAAACCTATGGTGAAAGGTTTTAATCCTTGAAATAATTCTAGAGCTGCTTGGCTTTCCAGTGACCATCCAGCTGTGCTAAAGTCATCCCTGTAGGCTGGCAGCCATCAGACAATATTATTTTAAGACAGTCATCTAACTTGTGATCTTTCAGAACTGGCAACACTAAGTTGCTTTACAACAAACACCCCACCCTGAACATCAGAATTCTTTGCTGTATTCTTAACTGAAGAAAAGCAACCCCAAACCACAAATCAACCTCAATAAAACCTTACAGCAAAAACTGATCAGAGATAATGAACATGGAACATCTTGTATTTTTTCAGTGATAAGACTTCCAATCTCTCAGTTTCCATAGCTTCCATATAATTACCTGCCTGTTCCACAAGGGAATTGTCACCAGGGCTCACTAGTATTTCCCTCAAATAAACAAAAGGAATTGATCCCACTCTGCTGCCAAAAAAGTTTCCATTCATCATGTTTAATGAAGCTTAACTTTAGTTATAGCTGGGTCATCTGATACAAAAACCAACCAATTCAGTGAAAGGAAAACATTTCACTGCCAGTAACATGTTGGAAGAGATTTCTCTCTGAATGAAACATGCAACATGTGGGAAAAAGTGCAGATGTATGAATGAAGATAATGGTGTTTGCCACTGCTGCAGATAAAATGGTATAGAAGCAGCAGCTCCTCCACTTCTGGATGAGTCAGAGTGCAAGAAAAGAGTAGTCTAGGTATAGTTCTTTACAAAGGTTACTCCAGAACAAGCCATTAATGCACACCATTTGACACTGTCATCTTTAATTAAAAGTCATTCCAAAAATATCAAATCAGATAATCATCAGGGTTGAAAAAGATCTTCAAGATCATTCAGTCCAACCATTAACCCCACTCTACCCAGTCCACCCCAAGCACCAACACCTCCAGGGGTGGTGGCTCACCCACCCTCTGGGCAGCCTGTTCCACTGCCTGACAACCCTTTTCCTTGTCACTTGTCCCTCTATTTCCCCCACAGGAACATTTTTTAGTGTCTTTACCAACAGTAACCAGGTCGAGTTTTAGTTGGGCTTTGGCTCTCCTAATTTTCTCCCTGCAAAGCCTCAGTAAATCTCTGTACTCCTCCTGAGAGCTCTGCCCCTTCTTCCAAAGTAATAATACATTTTTTTTCTAGTAGGATGAGAATTTGATGGATTCTGCATTTTTAAAGTCACAATATTTGGCTGCTAATTTTTAACTCAGATGTC
Organism: Ceyx melanurus; assembly: GCA_024611195.1. Classification (NCBI taxonomy): domain Eukaryota; kingdom Metazoa; phylum Chordata; class Aves; order Coraciiformes; family Alcedinidae; genus Ceyx; species Ceyx melanurus. Next base: position 25,322 of record JANHGL010022722.1, on the reverse strand, counting down.
TGCTAATTTTTAACTCAAATGTGGAAATTATCATCTTGGAAATTATTTAAGATTTGAAACTACACAGTGAAATTGCAAAATTAAGCATCTAAGTTCAATACACTGATGAGTATGTGGTAGTATGTTAAGTAGCAGTATGCCAAAAGCAGTCTGTTAAAAATGTGATGGCACTACAATCCACTGCCTCCATCCTGCACTCCCAGGGAATTCATGTCAAATTCCAGCCATGCAACATCTTCCACCAATCCTCTATTTTTTTAGGTAGGTAATAAATAAGTAAATGAACAGAAATTTCTGATATGCAATAATTACAGGTGAGGAGGTTTCATTTTTTTTCCCTGAAAAATAATTTTCCTATCTCATATAATTTCAAAAAGCACAGTACTGCCTTTTGTCTTTGCAATTGCAAGCTCCCAATACCTGATCCAGTCCAAGCTTGGTGAAGTAGATGGCACTTTTCTGACACGTTGCATCTTCACAGACTGGTAATAAATGTTCACTTTGTCCATCCCCATCTGTCAAAGAGAAAAAAACACTCTCAGCTTTCTATTTGCAAAATCAAAACCCCTGTTTGCAAGATAATAAATAAATTTAAAGTCTACCATACAAACAATGTCCTGAACTAGTTTCAGACACTTGTGCTGTCAGAAGGCTTCAGGAATTAGTCATGAGTTCAGATGAAATATGTTAATCTATAACATAAGACAAAAACCTGAACACTGGAAGCCAACTATCACAATGGCCAATAAATTCCAGGCTCACAGAATTACTCTAATTTGTTTTTTAACAGGTTTTCAAAAATCTTCGAGTGGCTTCAATTCATGTCTTTCCAAAACATTAATAGCAATAATGACCTTTTAATGTATGAATGTGCAATGTGCATTTGCGTCCAGAACTCTGACACAGACAGCACATGATGGGGGGAAGAAATCAATTTACTGCTCATGATTTGCTCCAGGAGAAATGAGCAGATGCAGAGATACATACACTGCCTTCTGAGGGGGGACAGGCACCAGCAGAGACCTGCATGGGCTGAGGAAGAACAGAGAAGATAACCTGATGATAACCCAACTTGACTTGCTGGAGACAGGGGATGTCCCAGCTCAGGAACATTTCAGGGAACTTGCTTTTCCAGGCTATGAAATCAAAACTCAATTACCAAAAAAAATTATAATTTTTCAAATTGCCCGACAGCCATAGGGTATTGCTGGTATTAATGTTTTAGAGCGGATTTTATATTTTAAGTGGATTTTATAAAGTTGCTTGATGAAATCTCCTTACTTAATATGCAAAACCCAGATCACCTGCCAAAGTCACTGCATCCCTTATTCATAGAATCCTTCAGGTTGGGAAAGCCCCTTGGGATCATCCAGTCCAACCATGAACCTGCTCTGCACAGCTCACCCCTAAACCATGGCCCTCAAACCCACATCCAACCCACCCTGACACACCCCCAGGGCTGGGGACTCACCCCCCTCCCTGGGCAGCCTGTGCCAGCCTCTGGCTGCTCTTTTCCCTGCTGCCCAGTCTGCCCCTGCCCTGGAGCAGCTGAATCCATCCCCTCTGGGGCTGGCACTAGTGCCCTGTGAGCAGAGCCCAGCACCAGCCTCTCTG
>JANHGL010022722.1:0-23608 GCA_024611195.1 Ceyx melanurus | reverse complement strand
TCTGCACTGGCCTGGCAGGGGCTGCAGAGAGTGAGGAGGGCTCCCCTCAGCCTCCTCTTCCTCACACTCAACACTCCTTCCATGGCTCCTCAGCAGATTTATTCCCCAGTCCCTTCCCCAGCTCCGTGGCCATCTCTGCACTGCCTCCAGCCCCTCCAGCTGTCTCTGGGCTGAGGTGCCCAAACTGGACACAACTGTCCAGCTGTGGCCTGCCCAGTGCTGAGCAGAGGGGGACAATCCCTCCCTGCTGCTGCTCACACTGCTTCCATCCAAGCCAGGATGCCCTTGTTCCTATGAAGCTGAACCTCCTCCTGTGTGTGCACAGAGGCACCTCCAGCTGTGCACGGGCACGTTTTCTAGCTCACTCCTTGATTACATAAGGAAGCCAGGAGATGTAAAGCAGGGTTGCAAGGGGAAGGAGGAGTGATGAAATAGCAGACTTCTCCAAATATCTGCAAGTGATAAAGCCAAACAGTCACCTTTAGTGGCTCCCTACATTCCATCTGCCTCAGGAGTTGCCCCTCACCAGCAAACCCCTCCCAAATCACACAGCAGCTCTGTTCTCACTGAGAGAATTCAGGATGTGTGAGAGAAATCCAAGCAGCTGGCATCCAAAGAGACAGGAAAGGAAATTCCCACTGAACAGGGAAAGTCAAAGAGCACCTGCTGAATTTCAGTCTGGACTCAGCAGTAACTTCTGAAGCTCTTTGTTTCCCTTCTGCATCGCTGAAGAATAACAATGCAAATGAGTTACTTCCATTTTTGCTTACATAAACTAGAATAAAATACTGTTTAAACTGTAGGCTTTTTCTAAACTTCAAATGTGAAAAATGGTTTAATTTGCAAATTTTAAACTAGATAGTAGGCTTTGTTACAACAGAATTAAGTTGCAGAGATGTGTTTTGTGGATGTAAATTTTAAATTAAGCCCTAATCTTTTAATCACATTTCTACAGAAATTTAATTCTGAAGTAATTTTAGAAGATTTTTAGTAGTGCATGATGACAGAAAAAACCCTTAAATACTAATTATTTCCCAAGTCTTTGTTAGAAAGGGATAAGTGAAGCACCAACAAGGTAGCTGGAAATGGGATGTTTCCTGAGTTGGAGCAGAGCTGTGGAAGAAAACCCCTAATTAGTGAAGTCCTGTTGCACAGAATCTGTTTCACTATTCACTGCTCTTCTAAACTGTCCTATGGAATCATTAGATAAAGGTTTCCTCTATTCCAGCAGTTTTATGTGAAACCAACAAATGGATACAGCAATTTTTCTAGTAAATAATTTCTTTTCAATATTTATGTGATTCCCACCTTAGAGACAGCCACTGGAATACAAGGCTCTGGCACAACTCCACTGATCTTGAAGACCCAGCAGCTGCTCACAGAAGGGCTGCAAGCAATTTTAAGCATTTAAGTCTTCATCTTGAATTTAAATTCCTCCACAAAGGAGGAGGGAGACAGAAATTAAAAGGAGTGTGATGTAACATCTGCTCTAGAGCAGTTGGGCATTCACAGGTGAAGCCACCAGAGCAGCTGAAAGAAGCTGCACCACTTCAAAAGAAATCCTTGGCACAATATGTCTTTAATAATGTACTTCAACCTGGGTCTGCCTAGGAAATCTGTTTCTGGATATCCTCTGGAGTCTTCACTCAGCTCCTAGGGTCTCTATCTTCCCATTACTCCACAAATGGAAACAGTCTCAGGCTCAGGGTTCCATTTAACCTGTAATTCTGACCCCATCTGTAGCACTAGATGTGGCAACATACTGCAGACTCCACAGGTCCTTTGACAGCACTGCTCAGCTCAAGGCATGTTTGACACACAAAGGCAAACCTGTCAGCTGGCATGTTGTCAGCACACACATCCAGCTTGACTGGGACACTGGAGGACTACATGGTTAATAAAGATCAAGTTCTGCAGGCAGTGGAAAAGGCTAGAAAAAGAATATTTCCACATACACATCAGCTGTACTTAGGTCAATACATAAAGATCAAATTAGCAGCCTTCTGCCATCTAGGAATCATGTGAGAACCATTACAACTGCCTGTTCTTTGTGTTTCCAAGAGACACAGATACAAAGGCAGGTTCTAAAATGTTGAAAAGAAAACCCAGAAGAGGAAAACACAGCTCTGATCTTTTCCATCTACTCTACAAGTAAATTTGAGTGCATGAAAGCAGAAAAAAAACCCTTGTAAATCAGATTAAGAACAACAACGTCAGTTAAAAAAGTGTTACATATTCAAACTCCCATGGCCAGGTATCCCAGCATAAGCACCTTGTAACACAAGTGCACAAAGAGCAAATGGTGCTCAGAGGTTACTCACACTCACTGACATGTGTAGGTCCTGTGCTGCCTGCTCATTTGTAATGGTGATGCTAGTCTGGGAAGTTTCAGCTCTGGCAGTTAAACTGCTGTAGCAGCTCTATTAGATTTTAGCCCTTTCAATTTGAACAAACTGGATTATCTCCACACAGGCACAGACCTTATGTGATGGGAAAAACCTTCCAACTCTGTCTGTGCTGTCTGATAACTTATTAGCACCTACATCTTCCTAAAGAGAAATAAATATCAAATAACTAGGCTGAACAGGCAAATAGGCAGCAGGCTAAGCCTGAACAGTCCAGCTTTCAGAATTCTGAACCTGATGCTACGTAAAAGCAGGAAGAGCCCTGTTATTGTAGTGCCTCCTGGGGCAGGCAAAACTACAACCAGTACAACTGAGTTTGACATTCAGACAAGATGAAGGTTTGTTTGAAAGCTGATTATCTTAAATTTATCTTCTCAAGTAATAAAACTATTAGAATTCTTTTATCACTCCCTGCCTTTAGGTATTCGAGGAGATGGTCATGACAGAGGCAATTACAATAAATTATGAAGATAATTGCACATTAGTAAAAGAATCAGTGTCAGCTGCTTTTGGAAAGTGTGAATCACAACTTCAAAAAATACATCTAAAATGCTGCTACAGATGAGTCAAAATTCCAGGGACCTTAGAGGAACCTTTATACCTCTCTCCTTCACACTAATCAATTCTGACTTGAAGGCTGCCTACATCCTCCCAGAGAAGCCATCTGCACACCTCCACTGCAAGAGCAGTGCTCCAACTGCCCTGAGCCTCCTGGGCTGCAGCTGAGCCACACTCTGCCAGATGCACCAACTGCAATCCAAGCAGCAAAAGTAGTCAAAACTGTATATAAAGTTACTTATGAGTGCTGAGTAAGACATATCAAAAACTCAAGAGATGCTGAAATGAGTTGATACACAAACTTAGCAGCTACAGAACTGAAATACAACTGCAGGTAGAAAAGCAGTGAGTTTAAGGTACCACCAGCTGCAGGATAATCAGTCTCCTTTAAACATAATTTTTCAACAGAATGCACTTGGCACAAATGCACTGAGTGGCTTTAAAACCTCCCAAAGTTAGGCACTCAGTTATCCTGCTGAAACATAATTAGCTGGCAATCATGAGCCATCATTTCCTGTAAGAAAAATTGCAGTTTTTACCACAAAAGAGCTAACACACATGAAACAGTTCAAAAACTCAGTAGGGAGAAGAACAGAGAACACTCTTTTAGGGTTATTAGTTGGGTAACTGGATTTTAAATAGGAGAAAAATTTGAGTTCAGGTCCCTGGAAGACTTGGATAGAACTTTAGCAATCCCAATCCATGCTTCATCAAAAAGTAATCAAGTTTCCATAGCAGGAATAAACAGGTCATACATCAGGGAAAAATACACACAAAAAACTCTGCAGCAGCTCGGAAAACAAATGGTAAGCAAGAGATAAAAAGCTGGAGTTGGCTGAATGCTATCCTGAGAAATTCAGAATTGTGCTGTATTTATTTATGAGGACACTATCAACAGTATGATCAAGTTTGATTTCAAAAAGCTATATTTTAGTCTCAGTCCATATTGGCCACCACTATTTTTTTTCCTAACCTGAACAAAATCAGGGACTGATGAATGAAATTTAAATTTTTAGATCAGATATCACAGAGGAGGGTTTTTCAATCTCCACTGGACAACTGAACCAATCAAACAGCAGTTAAAACATTCATTTCCTATACAAATTAATTATGGACTGTATAAGCAGCACATTATATGCTAATTGCTTCTGGGTCACTACTTTAAAGACACGTTTCATTAATCTTCAAAATAATAAGAAATTAGCATATGAATAGAAAATAACATAACAATATAAAATAGTATAACAAGAATAACAAGAATATGTGTCCAAAATATGGTTTGCCTTCATCTTGCTACTGAGAAAAACCCCCATTTTCAGAGTGTCCCACAGAAATACTGGTATGTCTTTAACCAATACAGAATTTTCCACTATTTTCAACTGTTAAACACTGTTAAAAGTGTTGGTGATGGCAGTGACTTCTCCAGATGCAGGACAGGCAGATAGATCTCAGCTCTCCTCCAGAGCACAAGAAGGGAGGATTAATCATTTTTGCTATAGCAACCACTGCACTGCAATTACCATAGTGACATGAGAAGAATGGCAAAAGTAATAATGAAGAGCTTGTACTTGTTTAGAGCAGTGTGTCAGGCAAACACATGCAGAATCCTCTAGTGCCCAGCTCTGCTCACCTTCATCAACTGCAGGACAATTTGTTGTCACCAAACACTGCTGGTTTCTTCTGCAAAGGGCAGTGCAGATTTGCCAGTTGCTCCCTGGCCTTTGCTCAGGTTAATGCACAAATCATTGCTATCATGGAACAGGGGCTAACACTGGTATTTGTTGCAGAGCTTCCAACTTAGACAGCATCTGAGCTCTGCTACAGTACCGTAAATACAGTGATTTTACACACGCACACACACACACACATTGCTTTGCCATGGTTTTCCATTAAAATATACACACATACACAGAAATACCTTAGAGATACATCTGCAGATGCACACAAACATACATTTGTGCATCTTTTCCATGGAATAAAGTACATTTTGACTATTTGAGGAACACTTGGTGCCAAGATGACTGCTGTGACAGCTTCTCTTGAGTCACCTAACTGCTGTTTTTTCCAACTCCACTTACCTAAATAATTTCTACTTGATAGCTGCTGTTCAGCCTCCTTAGTTCCAGAAAGGAAACCTTACTCTAAATTAGGTGCCCTTGAAGTTTCTCAGGCAGGATCTTATGCAAGGCTCCCCTCTATTTCCAAATGACAGATATTTCTGGCTGCCAAGTGGACTTCAAACTCTGAGAAGCAGGAAATGCTGTCAGCCACAGCCCCCTTTTGAGCAGCGCATGCTCTGTAAGATGTAGCTGCCATCCATACATCAGAACCTTGCCCTGAAGCAGGGAGCAGTCTGCAAATAGACAGTTGAGGGGGAATGGGAAAGGGGCAGCACAAGTGGCACACTCCCAAGTTCATGGCTGGACCTGACATCATCCCAGATCCCAGTAGGCACAAGGTTAAGAAAATAAAAGAGGCAGAGAGTAAGAAGAGAGAACTGTGGAGAGTTCCCTCCTGCCAATTACTGCAGAGCTACTCTGAACACAGAACTATTTTACAATCAGGAGGATTTTTTGATGAGTTCCTTCAGACTGCATTTCAGAAGGAAGGTGGAATTCTGAATCATATCCCTCCATTACTCATACACATTGTTTTAATACCATATTCACTTCAGTGTTCTCTAAAACTGGTCAATGAGAAAAATCATTATTTGTTGTCTTGGTTATTTTAAATCAATACTGGGAAGATGAAACAAAACTCAAATTGATGCACTACTCCATTTCCTACCTAGTGTTACAACAGAAGATTAATTAAAGTTGTAATCATACTCAAACAGTGAATTTGAAATCCTAGTTAAAGCATCTCCATAGTTGCCAGAATAAACTTTGCTCCTCTCTCAAGACACACACAGATTTATAACAATCTTTTCACTTGCTCAGGCAAATTAACAAGCAGAGAGACCATGAAACCACTTCCCACCCTTCACCCTGCATGAACCTGAGTGCTCAGGAATGAGGATAAAGACAACTGTGCATGTTGCTGTCCAGGAGAAGGAACCAAACCCCTCATCCTGCAGGATCTGTGCTGGGGGTTCTCTCAGAGAAACTTCACAGTTTGCATGGTTCCACTTCCCTTTGCAAAGGCATCACAGGATTTATTAAAATTCCATTAATTAGGATAATTTTCTAGAATGATGATATAACATTTGGGCTCATTAGCTACCTAGCAAAGAGATAAAATTATCCTACATAAAGATTGCTTTCCACATTGCGATCAGTACATTTTTTAAATAATTAAAAAAATAACTTCTACTTAGTCCCTATTAAGACACATTATTCAGAACATCAGCTTGGAAAATGGTTACAAAAAAAAAACTCAATACATTTAGAATTATGTATTATTTTTTAACTACAAAACCTGTGGCATTCTAATCTTTCCTTCAGCTATTGTATGCACAAGTGCTATTATTTGTAGAAAAAACAGTGAAAGATTTTACAGGAACTTCTACAAAGACAATGTGTTGGAACCCAGCACATTGTTCACCTTATTTCATTGACTATGGATCTGCCAGAATTGGCCTCTGGGTCTAACATGGGAGCTGATAGCTTTATTAGTTTGTACAGGTGAAGAACTGATGAACATTTAGTCAAATAAAAAAAAAGAAAATAATGAGAAACAAATTAAAGGTCTTATGAAAGTCAGTTTGGCAACAGCCCTTAAGTGTGGAACTCCAAACTGGACACATCCATGCTGGGACAATCCCAAATTTCTTGGGTTAAAAATGACTCCCAAATTCCTTCCAAACTCTACCATTCTATGAAATAACACCTTAAAGAATAAAAGTTAAAAATAACCAACAACCTTCTGGAGTAAAACATCCTTATTTCTTGTTGGATTTAGAGCAGCAAAGCAAAGCATCAGTAAGAAACACCCCTCATGATAGTTCAGAAGAAGAAAACTCACCAAAATCTGCAAACACAGACTGTCCAATAACTGCCACAGCAGCAGGCAGCTCCCTTGTCCCAGCCTTGGAGAAGTTTCCATCCTGCCAAACAGGACAGAGGAAATGGGAAAACTCAACTGCACACCAAGTCATACAACTGCACTTTAGAACCAAAGAAAAGGTAGATTAAAAAAGCAGTGAAGTAGACAAAGACACATCTCAGCTATGGAAAAATAATGAAAACCAAGCACTTTCTGAAAACTGGGACTGCATTTTTGCATTTCTAATCCTTCATGGAATCTTGGAAATGCAGGAATAAGAATCAGATCCAGTTGTCCATATATTTTCCTGAGTGATAAGGAAGAGATGAGGTTATTTCAGCAACACAATCTCCATCACAATCAAGTGATTATGAATACTAATGTGCATTTATGCAGCTAGGAATGTGATTCTAGAAACCTGTGTAATGCACACAAACACACAGCTGCACACCTGCTAAAAACAACTTCTGGTTTCCCTGCTAATGAGGAAATCACTTGGATTTGACATTCATTCTGGCTGAGGAGGTGTCTTCAGCATCTCTTGCCAACCCCAGGCCCTCATCCCCATCCTGCACCCAGGAGCACCCAGAGCCATGGGGGATGTGTGGTTACCATGCTGCTCACTTGGCAGACTCCAGTGCAGCTGAAGGTGTGACCCTGGACACACTGTGGCTAGGTTTGACTATCTATCTTTACCTTGCTGTCTAATTAATCACATTAATAACATGATTCCAGAAGAAAAAAACAAAGCACCAATGAAACAACCCAAGCCCAAACAAATACAAAGCAGCACATCATGTCCATGCAGAAAAGACTAAGCCCTGTGCTCAGCAAAACATTTATCACCTTGGGAAATATTTTAAAAGCATTTTCTGCTGCATTAGTGAAGAGAATTACTTGGCCTAGCTCTGTAGAGCAATTTAACAGTTTTTAATGGATCACTGAAGGTATTTTAAGACTGATCTATATGTACATACATTTTATACTTAGGACACATTCTACTGGGTTGATAGATTGCAAAGAAGAGAATTCTTTCTTTCTGAAGATAAGCAAGTCTATGCATACAAAATACCCTTAATTATAGCCCTTCTGGATCAAACATTTAGTATAAAAGGATACACTTAAGTTTCAAAGCAACTAATTTCATTATTTGTCACTAATTGTTATTAACAATGAGGTTCTTCACTGACCCTGGCCAGGTTAGGCAATGCAAAAGCAGAATCTCCAGCAGTTCCACTCATTGCTGGCACAAGGAATATCAGATTATTTTTATTATTTAGTTAAAGACTGGTCTGTGTTTTAACAGAATGGTTATATGGATTTTTCTCTCTTACCTTATTCACCCATGTCTCAAACTGAATGCTTTGGGAATTTGGTGATGTAGTAAGAAATAAATCTACAAGGAAAAAGAAGAGAAACAAATGCTTAACATTAGGCTACACACACCAATATTGATCACTCAACAGAGATATAATTTATTTTTAAATCTATTACCTGAATTTTATATTATATTCCAGGGATTTTTAGATGTATATATATTAAACTAGAAAGATTAAAACCCAAAGACCTCAAAAGCAATTTTCATCCCTCACTCTTCCATAAAAATAACTATGCCTTCTGCACTCAACTTCTGCATTTCTACAGCTTATACATATAAGGAAAAAAAAAAAAAGGAGGATTAGGGGACAAATAAATAATATTACTGAGTCCAGATTTTAAGAAAACTACTTTTAATTACACTGTGCTCTTGAAGGCAACAGACAGGAGCCATGGGAACAATCTGAAGAGATCACAGACTGAAATTCTGCACGTTTTTAACTGGGCAGGTAGAGGGAAACTTGTGCAATGATGTTAATTACAAACAAAACCAGCAAAATTAAACCAGCACTATTTTTTAACTAATTTAACATGCAATGGAATTTCATTTAAAACTTAGACTAAAGCAGTAAATTATGACAACTCAGAAAAAAAAAAAATACAAGCTTTTCTTCAATGGGAAAATGCAGAACCACCTATAATAGATATCAGAGCTTTTTGAACCAAGAGAAATTAATGTCCTTAACATCTTAATGGGAAGCCATAGAAGCACTACTATGACCTGCACCATCTCCAAGGAGCAATACATCTTGTTTTCATTTGAACTTTCTAAACCTCTGAGCTCCAGCTCCTCAGCCAGTGGAAGAGCCACGTTTGGCTCAGGGACACTGGATATTGTCTGTCCCAGAGTCAGACAGCAACAGCCCAGTAAACTCCAAAGGATATTGTCCTGAGTTTTGAGGGACAGCCACTATGAACTCACTCCAGTGTGATGCTGGAGCAGAGGATCTCTGGTTTCTATCACACCTATACATCTGTTTTGGAAAAGCATCTAATAGACTTGCAATTGATTTTTCTTATGCATTGAAAAAACCTTTTTTAATTTCCTTTCTTAGTGTGAAACATATTAGTTGTTTTTCCCTCCTCAAATAATCAGACTGGGTGATAATATATAGAAATATTCAGGAATATGACTACACAAGGAATTGAGATAATACAGGAAGGTAAGTAACAACAGGCACATAAAATCCCCAATGGAAGGACCAAATCAAAAGCAGCTTTCAAACAAACATTAAACCCAGAGAAGAGCCAGGGATGAGAACACCACAGTGGCTGGGATGTCACACAGCTTCATAACACCAAAGAATACATTTAGCTAGCTGCAGTGTAGGAGGAATAAATCAGGATACTAAATGCAAGTCAAACTACAAAGAGCTAATCAAAAGACAATCTAAACTGTTTGTTAAAATGTGGAGGTGCTTACAGCTTGGAAGCCTTTGTTCAGCTGCTGCACCAACCAGTGTTGAAATGTGAGCACTTGCTCCATGTTTTGAGAGGGGGAAAGCAGAGCTGCTGTCAGACCCATCTACTGAACTTGGTTAGCATCCCCTCAGTGCTGAACACAGCTCTCTATGGAGCTCCAAGGTGATGAAATCCAGCACCAGGGCTGCTCTGCACTTCAACTCCCTCCCACCCCCAAACCAGCCTGTCCTGAAACTTCAATTCCTTTGCTGCTGGTCACACACCCCTCTGGCTCTCCCCAGCTCCAGACAGGTAACATGACACACAGGGAATGCAACCAGCACAGCAGAGCAGCTCCAGGCTTGCTGCAATATTAAATTGCACTGGGCAGATGCAAAGATGGCAGATTTCTTCCAGAAATAGAACGGAGGAGCTCGTGCCATGCTGCTCCTCATTTAAAGCAACAAGCTTTCCCACAGGACAACTTACTACAAGTGCAGCATCCCCACCTCCAGCTCTAGAGCCCACCAGCAATTCAGCTGCTCTGCTACTGTTAACTGCCTCCTTTCTTATCTTGAAGTCATCTTAGAAGCCCAAATGCTCACGTATTAAACTCCTCTTGCACTGAAACCCGATTGAATGCTTAATATTTACAATTATCTTTCCATTCTGACCCAGAATGTCAAGAGATTTCAAAGCAGTCAAAACAAAACTATTTCTCTGCAGCACTGTAAAAATGCTACTTAATTAAGACACTCCAAATAACAACAGAAATGTGTATGTTTCAGAGCTACAAATGTTTTCTCCAAACTTGCAGGAAAGAAGCCTTTAAGAAGCCTTGCCTGGTACAGTGTTTTAGATCAGATGATTTCAAATTATTACTTCCAACCTAACAATCTATGAATCTATCTGCCTTTAATTTACTGGTTTATTTTACTTATTTATTAAGTTTTTGTCCCTATGAGCCAAAAGCACAGCTCTGAAACCAGACACAATGAAGATGCCTGGCAGATAATCACCTACCAAGAGCCCAACATGGAAGTGCAACAGGTTAGTATCAGCACAACCGAAGAATTCCCAGAAAAGATGTATTCCAATAGAGGACAGCACTGGAACACCTTGACCATGACAGCACTTCTACCCTCCCTGCAATCCCTGCCTGCTTACACTGCAGCTTGGAGTTTTTTGCTGCAAGCACAAGATAAATCACATATGGACTTTCCCAGCAGACTGGGCTGAGATGTTCAGTACAGGTGGCTGGTTTAGAAAGGCAGTAACAGCAGCTAAGGAAAACAACAAACAGATCCCATTGGCAATATTTCTAAAGCCTGTTTCAAACAACATTTGGCTAAATTTGGATGGCTCTTCCAATCAAAACACCCAAAGCAAAGAGACCTTGCTGTCTTTTGGGAAGATGCTCCAAAGCCAAGTGCTCAGTCACTAAGAAATATGTTCTCCCAAGATATTAGACACCAGACCAGCTCCACTACAGCTTCAGTGTGTGAAAGTAGCTAAGCAAGTAGCAGAGAAGGTCAGAAAAAGTTCAGTGTGGAGGCAGGCAGAGAGCTTAGAGGAGTTCAGCCCAACTGCAAACAGCCTCAGCAAATAAATACAGCTTCAAGAGTATTACAAACCCTATTTCAAACACTGCTTTTTATCAGGACTCCTAGGGAATGGCACTGAGACCCACCTACACAGTCTGCCCCAGTTCAGGGCTGAGTAGCCCTGGTCTCTTCCTTCCCTTTGGAGTGGTACAGAAAACAGCCCTATTTATAGACAGTGCTCCTTTCTAATGACTGATGTGACCTTTCTCTGTAATGTCAGAGGGTTTTGTTCAGAATCAAAAACCACAACACCTCACCTTGTCTTCAGCAACCAGTCTTAAGTTACACCCTGAGTTCACATTTACTGCAGGAGCTTAAATTAATAATTGAAAAAAAAGAAACAAACCCAAGAAAAAAAATATGCAGCCCCTAATTTTAAATACTAAAATCCCACAATTAAAACATAGATGTGGACACTTCAGACATGCCTCATTTTTCTTCATTTGTGTGGAAGGACAGGTGTGCCTGTAAATATTCTTGAACTAGAAGTTACCTGTGGATATGAAGATACCTGTTGGTAGGTGCTGGTACATTTAAATAATTTATTATTTATAAATTATTTATTATATAAATAATAATTTAAATAATAAATGGGCAAGGTGACAACTGTATCAAAATGACTAAATGCCAGAGAGCCTAGGGACAAGTGAAGGATAACTTAATTAACATCACTAATTTTCCTCTATTCACATTAGAAATGGACCCACCAGTAAGAAAAAAACCAATAGTTAAAAACACAATAAAAAATGTTACCTTTTAGTTGCACTTATAGAAATTTTGTACAGTATTTTTAGTATGCATATTAAAATACATTTTAATTTCAGATGAAAAGTTAGACACAGTCAGTTTTAATTTTCAATATCTAGAAATGAAATGAATTTATTCTGCTTTTCAAATGGGTCTTTCAAAATTTATTGATTAGTGGAGCTATTTAATGAAGGAGATGATAAATGATTATAAACATAATTAAGCAATAAAATCCTTAAAAGTTACTATAGAAAATAATCTACATGTGTTAAAGCATCACTTAAATGGAAAACTCTTCAATCAGATCTATACCAACCAGGAATGTGCCTGAATATACAGTGCAGGGGAGACTATTCCTCTGGTTTGGAGCACTTCAGACATGAGTTTTCAGACAGAAAATGGTGTTTATTTTCAGAATAAAGGCAAGAAGATTGTTTCAAGAAATGGACTATTACCACCAAGAGTGCTTTCAGAATCCATTGTCTCATTCAGGCTTGCTCAACAAAATCCTCTTTTGGGCAGAGCCAATTTACTTCTCAGCCTCCCAAAGTTCCTGATTCTCAGAAGAATTTCATGTTCTCTACCCCCAGAGGGTATCACCATCAGTGCACAGCTGAAAGTTTCAGAAGGAACATCCTCTGAAGCACTTCAGAATGGCAACTTTACAACATGCTAAACAGAAAGCACTGGGCATAGATTCTTCTAGAAAGATGAGGGAAAGCTCACCATTTGACCCTCTTACACAGGATACTTGTTGCCCCCATCATCTGCTGGGAACTCACAGGAAGGCTGGTACCACAGCTTAAAATAGTTCAGAAATGTCCCCATTCAGAGTGAAATAGTGACATGGGACTGCTGAGTATTGTTTTGGGTAAACACATAAAGGACAAGGCAGAAGCAGAAGGAACAATCTGACTTCAAAAACACACATTGAGTTTTCAAATGGCACTTGAGTTTTAAAAGACCAGATAATTTGTGTGCAAACATCATGAGCCTGGTTATTTTAATAGATAATCAATGCAGATCTGCCACATAAACCAAGTTTTGATTCTGAGATCATATTTGTATCATTAAATATATGTATATTATGCATATACATGCACATATATTTTATATGCCATGTTATATGTTTTCAAGATAAAAACTGTCTGGATTGATGCACTGAAATGACTAAGTGGGAAAACACATTGTAAATGTTCTGGTACATTACACTGCTAGATTCCCAAAGTGAAACAACAGAAGAAAATTAACCATCAGAAATCAGTAAAGAGACTTGCAATTAGCTTCTAGCAAGCTGTTTCTGACTAATGATTTTTCCACTTCAGTTTTCCCCAAATCAAATTTATGATTTTTTTTCTTTCATTTGCTATAAACAGTTCCAGAAATAGCCCCAGTTACACACACCCTGTGCTGCTGTTCAACACGGGACAGGTTGGAAAAAGCAGTATTTCCACACTTTGGAATTGCAGAACCAAATAAGGCACAGCATATTTAATAAAGCAGCTATTTTTTTTTCTCCATAGCATTCAGGGATCCATTAACAGATGTATAATATGAAATGACAGTTTGATTCAGAGTCCAAGGTGGTTTGTCTGATATTTGAACATGGTTAAAACATCTGCATGGTAGAAGCACTCAGTGCATACACATTTCTTGTTAATTACTTGGAAAAAGAGAATTATTAAGTATTGCAATTCTGGCTTAGAAAGGCAGCATTAGCCCTAAATGAACATCTGACATGGCTCACCTAGGGACCCAGGCTAAATGGAATCCTCAGCCCAGTCCAACTTATTTATCTGAAAATGCAATGGTGATGCAAATCAGCAATGGCATCAAAGAAATGTTTGCCTTGAAACAGATGATCTGTATTGTTACCCATCTCTGGATCATTTCTGGGTGCTCTCAGTTTCCAGCCACACCACATTTTCTCCAGTTGTAAATCCTCAGTAGAATCCCACACTGTGAACAGTGTTTCCTCCCAGCACCCTCTCCACAACTGAGACATGTTTGAGACAGACTGAGATCCTCTTCACTCTGGAGTGCACCACTGCAAAGAGAACTGCCTTTCTACCTCCTTCTCTACAAGGCACAAGATTCTGTCAGTCTGAGGCTATGACATTTTGAGGACAGGTCTCACCTGCAGAGCAGCTTTCAAATGCCCAGATGGAGTATCATGCTGGGTTATAGAAAATTATATAATATAAATTAAGTAAAATTCTTAGCCTAACTCTGAATTACTTATTGAATTCCAAATTCTAAGCAGCTGAGATTTCTATGTTAGGATGCTTGCTTTGAAACCAGCAGCAGCATTCCTATCTCCAGCAGCCCAGTCTATCTCACCAGGAAAGATTAGTATTCCCTTTGTTCTGGTTAGTGGATTATTTGTGGATTATAAAATGCTTACACAGCCTTTCATGAAGCACTGTTAGGGATTAAAAACATCTTCATGAACATGTTCTCATGTAATAAAATAACAATTCAACTTCATTTTACCCAGAGCAGTGTGCCAGTGAAAAGCTCCGAGTGGTGAGTATCAGCTGGTTGAAAACGGGTTAGGAAATAAGATAGCAAAAATATTCTCAGCCCAGAAAGGAGGTTGTTTCCTTTTTTTAATGTCAAGCACATTTTAAATCTCCTAAGCTGTTCATAATGATAGAGTTGCCAAAAATAGCCCAGCTAAAAATCATGGAATTGGCTGCATCTGTTACAGAATACAAAGAGCCCCAAAACATTGCAGAATATTAGAAAGAGGTCTTAAGAAAACAAGTAAACAAGGCATATTCTGGAGGTTTGTGTTTTATTTGGAAACAAAAATCAGTGCATCTATTTTAGGCCCAACTATATCCTCATATCCACTAAGAGTAGCATTGCCTGTGAGTAAATACTCTGATTTTTTCAGTCAGAGAGTACCAGAGCAGCATCAAATCCCAGAGTCAAGTTTTACACTCAACAGGATTTCATCACACACTATTCCCCTGCACCCTCAGCAGTGCCTCCCTCCTAGTGAGCATGATTCCCATGGCTACCAGACCTGTTCTCAGCCAGGCTTAGCTCTGACTCGGGAGCAGTGGTGAGGCTGAAGACAGGGCCACAGGACCCACTCCAGCAGCTCCACCTGAAGCAGCCTCCCCTGAGGACCACCACAGCAGGCTGCTAGGAACAGAGCTCAAGCCAGAGAAGCTGCCTCCTGCAAAGCCCAGCCAGAGTGTGCAGTGGCACTGATGCTGGCCCAGTACAGGAGAGCAGCAGCATGCCCCTGAGAACCACAGCTCTATCAGCTCCACACAGACAGCTGCAGGCAGGTTGTTTTACTGTTGCCTTTGGTTGGTTTTCATTTCCATCAGCTGCTCCTTTGATGACTGCTACTGTGAGTCACTTCCTCAGCTCCACAACTAGCACAAATTACAGGGGACATGCTGAGAACACTGAACAGGAATTTTTTGGAAGAGGCACAATGAGACTCAAGGTGCAATTCCATGCCTGGTTAAATGCAGGCTACAACTGCTGCTGCTAAAAGAGGAGTCAACCTTCCCTCTGTGCTTACATGGGCTCTGGTAATCCTGAAGCTGCATGGTGAGCTGGATTAGCTTCATAAATCAAGTGAAAATGAATTGTGTTCCACATCAGGCCCAGTTCCTGAGCAGTCACTATTGCTGATGGGCTGGAACTGCCATCACTATGCAGACAGGGCCATTCAATTGCTGAATTTTCATTTTGGCAGCAGGCAGTCTTGCAATATTTACCAGTGATACCTGGTATTTCATGACTGACATGTGCTGCTGAAAAACAATAATATGCCTTGTTCACAGTTGGTCCAATTTTCATAGGGATAGAAAAAAAAATAATTCACCAACCCCCTCTTCGAAGCAACTATTTATATTTTAAGACAATAATGATGTACTAACACAGCTGCCATAAAAACTTCTCTATACTCTTGCAAAAATTGTCATTGATCTATGCAAGCAACTTAGACTTCCTACCTGTACATACCTGGGAGTTTAGATTTCAATATACTCAAAATGCTCCTCCACACTTCTCATGCCACCAAAACAAAATTGCAAAGGATTCATACAACTGTGTTAAAACTGGTTATTACATAACACTGATGATGGCAGGCAAGCATATATTTAATTTTCCAGCTGGAATTTCCACTTGACAGCTTCATGCAGCAATGTACCAGAACTGCATATTAAGGTTTGACTATGCACTGAAGCAATTAACTTAATCCCCAACATTTATAAGCATCTTAATTAAATTTATGGACTCTTTCCTTTCTCATTTCCATCCTACTAAATAGAGGGAAAAAAAAAAGTATCTCTTTCTAAAATGATCATATATGAGTTGATGTACAGTGCACAACTAGCAGCGGACAAAGCACTGTAGAAAAAAATTATGGAAAAAATTATGGAAAAAATTAAGTTTAGCAGAATATTTAAGTGTGCTTGGAGGTATGGACCAGGTCTGTGAGAAATACATTCATCATGGTCATCAAATACTAAATAGCATTGTGCATGTCACCAAACAAAACTAACCCAACCAAGACAAAGCCAGCACCACCAAACCAAGAACACAGTTTATGTATCAAAACAAAGGTTTTCTCCAGAGCTCATCTGTGAGGACTGAATTACAAACAGGTTACAGGATTGCCTATAGTAACAGAAGTATAGAGACTCATACATTATTTTCTCAGTGATAGAATTAACTAGAAAATAGAATCAACTCATATAATTTGATTAATGAGTATTTCACTAAGTCTGGTCTTGAAAACATTCTTCTGAATGAACTCTACAATTATTTTCAGACTGAAGATGAAGTGAATGCAGCCCCTACTTCTGATGCAGTTGCAAACTGAATACTAGAGCATAGCATCATGAAGAGAGGAAACAATGCTTCAAGGGGAAGATAATTATTCAGAACAAGCACTAGTTCTGATTAAATTACCATCAAGAAGCAGAAAACATCAGGGTTTCAATTTGGCAGGTTTTTTTTTAAATCCAGAATTTTCATATACATAGTAAAATAATTCCAAACCCCAGAGGTAGCAAAGTTAAATATATACTGAATATGATTTTCCAGAACCAACTATTTACAGCCATCACTGAAATGTGCTAAAACACTAGAAGGAAGTTGCAATACATTACATTGTATACACAGTGATAATTTTTTTGGTAAAGTATTTAACACTCATAACTTACCAGCAGTGAAGTCATTATTTAAATCTATAAAGGCATGAGAGTGTGGTATATACATTTTACTTGGAGTTTCCAATGCAGCCTGCCATGATAAGTTCCTACAGAGAAGAATAAAAAGCAAGATATTTTATCAATGCATAGAAATTGGTAACCATAATAATATACCTCTAAAAAAGCCACAAAAAACTGTGAAACTTGAATAGAACCGAACAGAAAGCATGTTCCTCTGATGTCAAATTAAAATTACTACTAGCTTACCATTTACTAAGTGAGTAATTGTTGGAAAGGTTCTGTGAAGGATGATTCAGAGCACTGGAGCTTCGGGTAGATTTTATTAACTGTCTAAAGCAAGGGGGGTTGGATCACTACCTACAGAGCAAGATTTATTGCCTAGACTTCACCTGTAAATCTTTGCTGTCCTCCTTGGTCTCCTCCAGCAGTTTCATATCACTGCTGCTGAAATCTACTTGAGGATTAACAAAGATGAGCAAGAATAGGCACAATCACATGCTGTTAACTCAGCCCAGGCTTGGAAGTTCACTTTATTTGCAGTCACTTAAAAAAAAAAATCAATACAAGAATTCACCCCTTGCATTATGATGAACTGCAGGCTAATTATGTGATTGCTGAAGTAGGGGAGACATTTATTTCTTTATAAACATGCATTCCCTGCTGGCTTCTGTTCTGAAGGTGACCAGAGATCCAGCAAAACTCCCTATCAGCAGCAGGTTGAAATCAGATACTTCAGAAGACACAGCCAGAGTCATCAGATGGGTACTTTCAGAAGCCTTGGCTAACACACTCACAAAAAACTCACCATACAACAGCAGAACAACCCCATCACTGCTGCCTAGAGTGACTTGGTTCCAGTGCCATTACATTCAGACTACCAAAGTCCTAAAATTCTGTTACTCATTTGAGGGTCAGGAGAAACAAAACCAAAACACAAAACATTCTCTCTGGATCTTCAAAAGCCTGTAAAAGTTTTCAATTTGTAATCATTGCAAGGTGTTCAGAAACCCTTTTGAATTTGAAACCTCTGTTCCAGAAGCTCAATTTAACTAAAACTAATGGTGAGAAAATTCAATCCCCTAGCCAGGCAGGATACAGTTTCTGTTTACTCATGTGAGTTACCCCACAGCACTTGTGAATGATCTAAATAAAATCACCAGTCAGCAACAACAGGTATGGGTTGTTAAACTCCCTGATGGGGTGTGTGGGGGGAAGCCTTGTCTGAACATAGGGAGCATGGAGATCTGTGATAGAAAGCTGTTGCCAGAGACAGTCATCATCTCATTGACTTCTCTTCTGAAACAAGGTCCAATCATTTAAGAAAACAAGTCTGGTTCACATTTTTTTTCCAGTTATTCATTGGATATTATTAATTAATGTGAAAGACAACAGCTCAAAAACAGAATGTCAGAAAAGATGTTTTCATGTTACCACAAAGCTAAGAACAACATATTTGTTTTGACATTTATAATCCAACTTTCACCCTAAAACCAATTTTTGCAGTCTTTTGAGCATGTGCTTTGATAACTGAAAAACCTCTACATTAGGGCAAGAATTCTAACTCAGGTATTTTGGGCTATAAAATCACCACCTCCCATAGAAAACAAGACTCAAAAAATTAGTTGTAGAGCATCACAGAACAGAAATGAGTCAAGATTCATGTTTGCATGGGTGTAGTTAAACATGAGCCTTATGCTTCTCTAGGAAGAGCGGAACTGGAAGCACAACCAATCAGCTACTGAAATTGGTAATAACCCCATGGCTTACCCTCCCATCAGTATCTGGGGTTTACTCGAGTCACTTGTGACACCAAAGACATCAGGAATCAAGTCTCCATTAAAGCTGAAAATGCAAAACAATTTCATTACCACCTTAGTCATTACAGGAGTTGAAATTAACTGTTCTTCATTTGTTTGATTAACATTTTCCCACAAAGCCATGAGGAATTTGCAACTCTGTAGTTCTGAATTCTGGCTCTTGTCTGAGCTGCTTGCAGTGGTGTTGACACCTTACACTAATGTCATACATTGGATTTTCCTGCTATATTTTCCCTCTTCTTTTTGTTCAACATTTCACACACATGCAAGTGTGCATGGAAGGGTTATTTGCCCATTCTGATGAGCCACTAAAGTTTTTGCTTTACAAAATTCACCAAAAAATGAATGTCTGCTTTTCTGCATAAAAGAGAGTAAATAAAAATAATAATTAAAAACGCTTATTTAGTAACTACAGCCAGGGTGATATAATACACAAAATTAAGATGACTGTTATATTTTATCATCTTTTGTTAGAACAATTCACATGACACAAACCACCCTGTTCCTAAAAGGCAGAGCATGTGTTTCAAATTTTAGGATTAAAACATATTTCAGTTGCTCTTAGTCACAATTATAAAAGTTGTTTATAAAAATGCAGGTCATACTTACTCCATTACTAGAGGCTCATCAAGAAAAGTCTTATTTAACATAGTTTTATGGTTAAGATCTGGAAACAGAAAATATTTATTTGATTCAGTTACCAATATCTTACAACATTTCCATCTTTACCTTTGACATAATTATTTTTCCACTGATTTTATGATTAAACAAAAACAATCTCACAAACAAACAACTACTGACAAAACTAGCTGGCTTCCTGAAATTATGCAGGAGAGTTACAGTAAAAATGCTGAAGCTTTTCTCTCCACTGAACCTTTCAGCTAATGATCCTAAACAGATCTTAGTGAAACCTGTTTCTGTATGACTGTAATCACAGGGAATCTCAAATAGTTGGGATGAAGACAGTCTAAAATTTGAACAGTGTATGTAAGACATCTGTCTAATGTTCTGTCTGTAAAAACCATTCTTAATCCTCTGCACTGAGTGTTTGAAATAAGGATTAGAGGTACACTGCCTGCATGGGAAGAGGATTGTAAGCCCTAATCAGGTTAGCACCTCTCAGACTTCACTTTTACTTGTAATCTAAACTCCTTGCCACATCAGCCCCATCTCTCTCATCTCTCCATGATGATTCTCTGCTTCCCTGCTTCCACCTCTTCTGACAGCACCTTTTCTCCTATTGACTAGTCTGCCACACTTCCACTGCTTAGGCTGGCAACACCTCCCAGCAGCCTCCCTGCATACCAACTGCTGCCTGAATTTGCACCTCCAGCTCTCTAAGCTCCTTTGTGCCTCTCCCAGTACTTGATTATTCAGAAGCAAGACAGCAGAAATTAATCCAAATCCTTTAGAGTTTCCATTTCTGCAGGTGCCTCCTGTTCCCTTACTCCTCCCTCCAGTGCACTCTCCCAGGCTGCTAGCTGCAAGGAGCAGTGGCATCCAAGGCCACTTGCCTCACCTGCATCCCTTGCACACCACAGTTCTTTGTGATTGTTCTTCAGCACTTGTTGACACACTTGTGAACAGCAAGATGAGCACAAAGCTGAATAGTTGTAAAATCTCTTTCAGTTGTAAAAAATACACTGTAAAATGTAATTTTTTTAAACATACTTTGAACTATTAGTCTGGCAATCTTCTTAATAAGCAGTCTGAGCAACTCACCTAATGTTTGGTTGTGCCCCCAGAAAATAAACACTGAGAGTTCATCTCTGCCATGATTCTGTGCCCGAGTAGTCAGGAGAACATCCATTTGTGAATCACCATCATAATCTCCAGGAACTACACTGGTTATGGTAACACCAAGAGATCTGGAATTCAAACCAAAAAGCCCACATGGAGGTTCCTGTAGAAATGTGTGGATGAGAGCCACAGTATTGGTGTGTTCAGAGGCTGCCTCTGCATGCTAGCTATGATTAGATGGTCCAACACAGTGTCAAGATCTTTGGGCTGTGTTCCAAGAGCTACAGCACAAAGCAACAGGAGCAGTTTGAGCAGCAGGGGTCAGACAGATGGCCATGTCTTTTTAAAGGCAGCATCATCTCCTTCCTGCATTTATTATTTCTTTTTACCTGGTTACCTACTCAGTGCTTTACACACACAAATACAGATCATTCCATTAAGAATGAAAAGCAGGTGATTTTCAGTGCACTAAACAAGTTAGCTCCTTCCACGAGAAAAGGGAATAAGGAAATTAAAAAATATATAGAACTACAGAAGCTGAGCTAGAACAGCTATTTCACCTTAACAGATGAAATACTATTAGTAAGCATTATTCACAAGCAGGAAAGGATCCTGTAATAGTACTATCATTACAATTAAAGTTGGGAAAGGAACAGATCTCTACCCAGAAACACCAGAACACTTTGCCCCATCTCTTTCTGAAGCAGGTAACAGTGGCTTGGATTCCATTAGCAACTAGAAATTCCCTGAGAACACAGAGACTAGCACTACCTGCCCAAAAGATTGACTATGTTAACTGGTTAACTCAGGTTAAACAGGTAAGAACAGCACAGACAATTCAGTCATGTTCCCATGACTGCAGGGATGAGGTCTCCAAAGCCAGCCACTGTCACCACTGAGCAGCAATACTCACTTCATTGGCAACTTCACCCGGGGCTTGAAGTAGGGCTCCTTCTGGTCAGCCAAAAAGAGAATCAATTCATTGCCTGCAGAGGCAAGTCAGACTGTGAATAACACAGAGCTATACGTTGTTTGTAAACAAAAAGATTTTAAAAGCTATGCCAGAAAGAGTCATTCCTCACAGCATCAAAAGCTTGGAAAGGCTTATCATTCAAAAGGAAGTCAAAGGAGCACTTTGTATAAATCATCTTATAAATCTAATTGCATCTCCAAGGAGTTACTAACATCAGGAATCTTCTTTGGGACTTAGTTTTAGACCTTTCCCTCTGCTACTGTTATCACATCACTTAAAACTTCCATTAACACGTTAAGAAATGTGACATGTGAACAAGTAGTAGGCATCAGTTCCATACATATAATTAAAACTTAAAAAGCCAACTCAAATTAATTCTTTTAATACTGCCTCTGACCTGACCTAGCAGCATCTGATAGTGTCTTCCCAAGTCAGCTGACAACAGCACTATGTGAAACAACCTGGTTCCTTGCAGCATTTCTTCATTTAGAGGTAGATACAAGCCATTATCATGTAATTACTTTTAAATAAAATGCCCTATTTTATATCACACAAATAATTGAAGTTTGAGGAAGGAAAAAGCCACAACTGAACAATGAAGGGGATTTTCATTCAGTAAAAGGTGAAGGAGCACAGTGAAGGAGCCTGCTGCCTGGCCAAGCTTTTGATAGTCAAGCTGTGGGGTGACTGCTAAGACTTGGCATTTCCATTGCACACTCCAGACCTGCACCTGACTTTCATCATCTATATGGTGAAGTAATGATGATGATGAAGCAGCAGCAAATGTGTTTTTACACACACTGGGCTCCAAGTCAATCATACCCCTCAGAAACAAGATTTTAAACATAAAACTAGATTTATTCATATACATCTAGCTTCAACAATTCAATTCACTCAGGGTCCACTGCTAATTTTGAGTTGTTCTTGCAACAAGATGCTTCTGTATCTAAATCACCTCTTCTGTTTAGCTGGTTTACCCTCTCTCTTACCACCAACCTTCATTTTAAATCTAATTTTTCAGTGCATTTTTTTTTCAGTAGATGAGCCAGTGGAGTTTTTTTTTTCTAGCAGCCATGCATTTAAAATATCTCAGCTTGATGGAAATTTCATTCAAGCTTTACTGAAGCTACTTATAGAAACATTTCTGAGACTGAAGGAATAATAAAGCTGAATTTGAGAATATCTTAATGCATAGCTTCAAGCTACATTAGCATCCACAAATAACATAGGCCACTGATAATAAGCTCTGATTTGGGATCACCTCATATCTGAAACTCATGACAGGGGACATGCAGGACAAATTTATCTAGCCTTCCACTTTGGTGGCTGTTGCAAACACCTTTTTTTTTCCATAGAGAAAATCCCTCGGGAGCAAAGCGAGTGTCAGTTTCAGCCCTGAAAAGAGCAGTTTGCTGTCCCGCAGCAATACTGCCAGCGGAGCCCAGCACCAACCGTGCTTCAGGAGGCAGGCGGAGAAGAAGGGGGCAGCCCGTGGAGAGAGAGGGAGCCCCGGAGCTCCTCCCGGGAAAGCCAAGAGCATCTTCCAGCTCACCTCGGCCCGCGCTCCTCGCAGCACAACCGCCTCCGGGAAGGGCTGTCCCTGCCCGCCCAGAGCCGAGACAGCAGCCGGCACCGCCCCGCCGGTACCCACCTAGCCCGCTCCCCCGGGAAGCCTCGAAACGGGCCCGCAACCCCGCGCGGCGACGGCTGCTCCTCACAGGTGGATGAGCTGCAGTATGTGGTGGGTCTTGATTGAATTTGGCAAGGAAGGATAAATTAAAAACTTGCCAGCCTGATT
>JANHGL010022719.1:3827-19071 GCA_024611195.1 Ceyx melanurus | reverse complement strand
CAAAAGGAAGGGGGGAAAAAGATACACGCAAATTAAAACACGTGAAATAACGAAAAAAAAAAAAAGTAAAGAAAGACTTTGAATTCTTGTTAAAAAAAAAAAAAAAAAAAAAAAAAAGCTATTTTGTTTTCACAAAATAAGCTGACAACCATAACAAAGATTAATCAGATTTTCCCAGCAACCTTCCTGCACCAACTACTGGCATAAAATTTCTAGGAGCTTTCTGATCAGTTTTGCACCTGATTACAGCTCAGGGTCATACTAAGGCCACAGATATTTTAGTTTGAAATAACCTTTTCTCTGACTATTGCAAGATCAATAGCAAGCTCCTGTGTATGTAATCAGCGCTGGCTTTTGTGCTGCAAACACAGTATTGATCACCTCTAGAAATTCAGCCTTGTCTTTCAGAGACCTTTGAACCAAAGTGTAATGGGTGACAGTGAAGTTCAGACTCAAAAGGGAGAAATATTTTTAGTCATCCTTTGTTGTGTGAAGAATTATTGACTGATACCATAAGGCAAACTTTCCTGATAGTAATTCTAGCCAAAGCAATTATATTAGAATATGAAGTCCGTGCCAGAAAAAAAAACAAACAATCAAAAAAACCCAAAAACCAAAAAGAAAAAACAAGCATTTGAAGTGTTATATATAATGCCTAGACAACATATCCAAACTTTGCACTTTCAAAACATCTCATTTCTGCTTATCATTGTTACTAGAGCTGCATGTGTCTGCTCCAGTACTTTCTCCTAGAACATGTCTGTTAGGACTTGCACATCCTTGGGAAGTCCTAACTAAACCATAGGTATTGCAATAATAATAATTGGAGATGCCTCTAACTGTGGGATAATCCGCTACATATGCTTAATTAAAATATGTCTGCTACCTTAAAGGTCTCAGAATTTAAAGGCAACAATCACTCTTCTGAAATACTGAAAGGTGTCACTTCTGGTTTTACATTTTCTTTACCTCACCATGTTCCAGGTATCTTGAAGTAGCTCTCCAGTGATAACTGGGAGTAACTCCTACAAAATCTCTGAAGCTCAAGGCATGTATTGAATGAGGAGGGTCAGATCCTGTCAGGAGCCGTTGCCAGGCAGACCCAGATGCTCTATGTTACCATTGTTTGGCTTGTATTTGTACCTTAGAGCTGCAGATAACTGATCATGTGTCCCGGACCAGCAGCAAAGAATTCATTGCCCAAGGGAAACTGGAAATCACACAGCTCACAGCCACACAGAGAAAGCAATAGCTAAATGGTTTGCAGCCCCTCATATCTTGTTGCCCTAGGCAACAGCCTGCGCTGCAGAAGTGCCAGATCCAGCCTTTACTCATATGAAGACTGTAACATATGGTGTTAATATATGGATTGATACTATGAAAGCCCTATTGTGGTACCATTGGGGTGCTCACATATTAGGCGATATGAGTTTGTGCATAAACTGTCTCATGATAAGAGCTGCTGGTTTCCATCCAAGATCTCTGAGACACAGATGGAGAGAAGTGGAAGCACAGAGATTATAGCCTGCACTCACAGATGCAGGGCATCTGACTCAAGATCCTCTCAGCTTGGCTTTCCTTGAGCTTCTACAGTAATCTTGGGTCACCAAGATTCCCAGATGAACTCAGGACAGTTCCAACAGAAGGTTCTAAGTCTCTGCTCCTAAGGCAGTGCTTGAGCTGTGCTGCCTTTTAAACCTGTTTGCAGCAGGAGCTATAGCTGGGTCAGCTACAGCTGAGTACAGTCAGACAAAAATATCTGGCCCTGCAGAGTGCTGAGTGCCAGCAGTTCCCCATTTATGCACACGGAAATAAAGAACTCTTTGCGCCTTTCTGGATCAGAGCCACTCTGTTGTAATATTGATGAGAGATTATTTCCCATCACCTCTTTGCAATGTTTCAAAGGATTTTGGCTTCTGCAGCAATTTAACCTTTACTCCCATGCTTGAGTAGTCCGGGTCAGGAATCAGTGACTTTTAAAATCAAAAGCTGGACTAACATCCCCCCAAAAAAAGACCTTTGTATCTCTTTTTAAGCTTCCAGATACTCAGCTTTGCATTCACTGTAATAGTCCTACATTTACTGCAATGGAGTCCTCAAAGAACTCCATCTCTGATGCATTCATGTAGTTCTCGAATCAGGGCAGCTCTGCCAGTGGTTGCCTTGAGGTGCCAAACAAGCCCTTGTGACCTCAAACCAGAAGGGCACTAGATGATAGTACCTTATACTAGACTCAAGCCATGGGTGCAATCCATCTTTGAGGCACAAAGGGTAATGATACTGCATCTCTCTGAAGGCATGAGGAGCCGTGCTTTGGCTGTGTTTCTTTAGTTCTTGACAGCCTGAAGGATTCAGGACTCAAATTTCCTGACAGCAGTGGTTTTCTGGAACAATGCATTTTCAAGAACATTCCAAATACATTGCATAGCAGGTGCAAAGCTGGTTTTGAACTATTGTATGCATGATGTTCTGGTAAAAAAAAAAAAATAGACAATCATTTAATGGCAGCATGGATTTTTGATCCTGGTAGCCACCCTTCCTTTGGCGATAACTGTCTGGGATATTGTTCTGTACTGTCAGGTTCTTCCAATGGTTGGAAAAGATGGAGATAGAACATAACAGCTTTGTAAACTAAATCTTAGTCCACTTCAGTCTGGGGTTGCCTGTCTGAGTTCAGTGCTTCATTCCCTACTACACTGCAAGGAATATTCTATTAGAAAACAAGATAAAGGACTATTCATTAATGCTGAATTATTTGCAGGCCTCTGCTGAAAAACCATCAGCTTTCCACAGTGCTGCAGTGTAAATAAGAAGTGGGTGCATACAAATGTAATGTACCTCACCCTTGAATAAAAGCTGTTGCTTCAGACTTAACACCAGCCAGAGTTCACATGCTGGATGTGGCTTTCATCCAGTACATGAGCTCAATCATTCCTCTGGGTAGTTATGCCTTTGGACAGATGTTATCTATGTTGTGCTTGCATGGCAGTGGAGCTTGAAGATACTGTGACATCAACCCAATTGTCCCCTACACATCCATCCCTCTGCCAAAGTGGAGCCTGCTGTTCTTTCCTCCACTAAACTCACAAGGTTTCCTTTACAGTGCTTCTACTCTCAGAGCAGTACCACCCTCCATGACAGAGTTCACACACCACTTAAGGTATTTACAAGTGGTGGTTTTCCATCTATGCATGTAAGAGTTGGCTGTTTGTTCACCCTGTCTCCCTCCTGTTCTTCAGTTTCAATTCTGGCCGTGTCTGCTGCGCTGGCTTGTGTGAATCACCAAAGCTGACTCACTAATAGTGTTCCATGTGCCATGTTAGCCCTTTCACATCATTCTCCAGCACTTTCTCATGTGAGTAGGAGCAGACAGCTTTGCACAGAGCTCAGATTTCTCCCAGTCACTGACCCACTGACAAGGTGGGGAAATCCAGATATTACTATGTTGAACTCTAAAGTGAGGTACAAGATGCTCAGTCAGTGGGCTACAACACATCAGCATTAACACAAAACATTGTTATCTTTTCCCAATGCTTGAACACAAGCCCACAACCAAAAAAACAAAAAATACACAAACAGGGCTAGTAGCATCTACCAGGCACTGTGCTGTCAAAATTATTTTAGCAGCCATCTAAACCTCACACAGAAAGATTCAGGGACTAAAGGAGGCCTCAAACATGTGGCAGAAGAAGGGAGAAGGAGTAACAAGAAATTGCTTGGCTTCTTCTCTACTCAATGACATGGTCTGGTGCTGCAAGTACCTTCCCAATGTTGAACATTTTTACCCTAGAGCGATGTCCTCTCAGGGGATCTATTAGATTCAGGCACCAGATGGAAGGCGAGAAAATGAATTAAATAAAAGATGAGGCAAGAGGTGGAAAAAGCCCCTTGTATTTATGGAGCTGCCAGGAATTGTGATAGATGTCAGCTCAGTTTAATTTCCAGTGAGGCCATCTGAGCTTTCCTCTGACAAAGAGATGTGAAGAGGAAGGACCACCTTTCTGCCTCCTTTTGGAACTATTTGCTTTTAATCTTGGAACTTGTCAGTGCAGAATGGTGACCACTGTCTATCAGAAAGCAATGTCTGTCAGCACCAGCAACTTTCATTGTGCCTGACCCAGGGACCTCATGTAGGAAGAAACCTCCTATGCTTGCTTTCCCCTGGAGAGTCACCCCTTGCTCCTTCTTCCAAGTAGCCCCTGTGCCTGCCCTGGAGTGTTTAAAAGGAGAGAGGGAAGTGCCACAGTTTGACTTGCTCATTGAATTATGCTGCAATAAGTCATATTTCCCTTGCTTCTGACCTAAGCTACCTCATTCTTATTTTTTAAAAAATTATTATTACCTCCCCCGCCCAAAGAAACCAAACCAACCAACCAATAAAAAACCTATCAGAAAAGCAAACCAAACCAAACCCAAACAAACCCCAACAGCAAACTGCCACATTTTATTTTCCAAACCCTGCTCTGGAACAGTAGTTCCTGCTTCCTGCTGTATTCAAACTGCCCTAGAGAGCTAACACTGTCTGAAATACAGTCCTGAGACAGAGGTGGATTTCGGGAGAACCATGTTCACCCAAACAACAGAGATATAAATTTGCTTGCAACTGCAACATGCATCTGAGAATAATTCATTTGAGTCCCAACTATTCTGGAACAAACTACAGAGCCCAGAAGAGCTTTGTAAGGATGCACAGGACCCAGTGCCCAGCATGCGTAGGTGTGGAAGGGACCATGGGCACGACCAGTGCTAACAGCAAAACTTGGATCCTGCCCCCTGACTTTCCTTGAATAATTTCCTTGCATGTTAAACACTCTCCCATGCAGTTGCTCCAAGAAACAAACACCCACAAGCCATTACTAAGGTAGGCTAGAAAATAAAGGACACAGGGAAACTGCTGTAGCATTCAATTAAACAGCAATGTGGAGGCTTTTGAAACAGACAGTGAGCTACAGATTGACACATTGGATCACACCTCAGTTCCATCCAGCCTAGTAGCCCGTCTCCAACAGTTGCCATCACAAAATGTGTAAGCAGAAAGTGTGAAAATCCTGCAGCAAGCAAGCAGATGGTGGATGATAGCTACTCCTATTCCCTTTCCTCCCCACCATCCTAGTCTCTTACTGGCTTGAGAATGAAAGCTCAGGGTTTAACAGACAGTTTTGGGGAGGCTATCAATAAATGAGAAAACATCCAGGGCTGTAAAGCAGCCTTTCAGTTCTGTAGGCTTTTTTCACACAAGGCTCTGCTTACTACATCCTGCCATGTCCACGTGTACTACCAGCATTTTTCTAACTTTCTCTGGATTGCCATTAAGGAGTGAAAGTCATATCCCATATGAAAAATTGTTCAGCTAAAGTAAAAAAGGAAAAGTAGAAAAGCAACACTTCTGAGCTGTTCTTTTCTGAAACAGAAGCAGCCTTAGTGCAGACTGCTGTTTGTACTGGTTGTGGGAAGCAATTCAGCCACCTCTCTCTCCCTAAATACAAGGCCAAACTATCACACAAGTGTTTTGTCTTAACACAAAGACAAACCAATGTTCTGGATCCCCAACTCGTAACAATTTCTTATGTTCTTTATTTCTGATCATGCCTCGACAAAGCAGGCTAGAATGTGAGCTTCAAACAAGTGATACTTCTAATATTCTAAATTTTGGAGAGTGCAGTAAGCATGTCTACACATTTTTCACAGGGTTCTATGAAAGCTTGATTTCCATTTTTTTTTAAGTACAAACTTTGCAGCATTAGCAAAACATTTTAATATAGTTCCTTATTAAACACTTCCCAGTGAAACAGCTGCACAGAATAAGTCAGATAATGGGGTAAAATTAATAACCACAATCTCAGAACAAAAATGTAAACAAGTAACTTTTTTAAGCTGTGAAATTAAAAGACATATTGTTATCACTTCTCCTTTCCCCTGTTCCACTTTTCCATATGAATTCTCTGAGGTCTAATAGAATGAGCTTATTTATCTGTTCTTCACTAATTGCAGCTTTCTCTTCTCTTCAGTCACTATTTTCATTAACTTAATATTTTATGACCTTTGTCACTTCATAAAATTTGGTAAAAATTGGCCAACAGTTCAAAAAGCTTTATTAAGGTACAGAGAGAAAGATGCAGATAATGTGATGGTAGAAGGTAAATTATTTAATAGAAGGACATTAATGGGGAAACTAATACCAACCTACCAGTTCTCGTTAGCATGAGAATTTGCTAAGCAACTTTAGCAAACAGATTTCTGCAGTTTTCTGTTGTCTTGTTTCCCTAGGAATGCAGTGGTAGATTCACATCCCATGCCTCTGTCTTATTTTTGTGTAAGAGAACCTGGTATATTGTGGCTGGTGAAAAAGACCAGTCACCCCTAGCTGCTTATCAGAAAACTGAAAGTAGGACAGAGATGTAGAATCAGTGGTTTGAAAAAGAGCTCCTGAAATGCATGAATGCTCTAAAACAAAGGGAAGAATTTTCTATTGCAGCATGGGAATTTCCATTGCCTTGATTTAAGCCTATGCATAGAAGTAGCAGAAGGCCTATTCGATATGTTACCTTGAGAGATGATTTCCCCAACAAGTTCTTTTGAGTGTCCTTGCTGTGCACAGACACAGGTCGGAAGCATTGCAATCATCTATTAATCTGTGATAGATTATTTGTGGCTTTGCAGCATAAAACAGATTTTGTGACTTGTGATGCTAAGCCATCGGCCTCGGACAAGAGCCAGTTCGGGTTATTCCATTCTGCTGACCTAAATTCCTCTCAAACAGTCAAGTGGATGTAGTGTCATCCTTCCCTTCCTGTCCCAAATTGTGCCACAGCTTCTATTCAGACACACGGATATTTTACACAGCTCCTCAGAGTTGGTGGTGGAGAAAAGAGTGGTAGAAATTGACCCGTTATGGTTAACAGATAGGAATTTAAAGTGATTGTGTAAGCTCTGAGGTGTGCATCCTAAACCAAGTTCTGCCACTGATATTCCTTTTGATCTCCATCAAATTGCTTAAATTATTTTTCTACTCATAAAATGGAAGACTGGACAAATAAGAGTTTGTAAAACCAGATGGAAACTGACATGAACATATGGAGGGTTTTTTCTTGAATATATAATTTGTGCAATGTACTGTTTTCTGCAGTGCTTCCCCTACCAGGGACACTGACAGGCAGCTCCTCTGGATCCAGTTGTCATTTGAGCTCTTGTAACTTTATTGGAAGTTAAGGGAAGCCTCTAAGAAAAGCCAGCCTCCAAGAAAAGCCAGCCTCCAATGTGCTGTGGAACTCTTTACTGATAACAGAGAGGAGCCAAGCTTTGCTGTTTCCTTTTGAGACAGCTGACGTCAGTTCTGGCAGCTCCATCTTATTATAAAATCATTTTAAGAATAAAAATCTGTAGAAAATGGGGCACTGGGTGGAGGTGCCTGTGTGCGTAACTGTGCCCCCACACAGCAAAGCTGGCAGCAGACTTCTGGGAGCCAACTGCCAAGTGTGGGTGGGCAGCGAGTGCACAAAAGCACATTCTGGTGGGCTTCTCAAACTGGAAGAGCCGAACCATTCCCACATGCAAACAATCCTGCTGTCAGCACTGGGCTCGTCACCCGGCAAAGCTTCTTCTCTCCCCATCACAGAAGAGCTGCCATTTGCCCACCTACCCAAAGGACACACTTTTTTTCAAAAGAGAGGAGTGTTTCCTCAACACCTCCCGACAATCAAGTTTAATTAAAGTAGGTTAAATTAAAAAAAGAATCTTGACGCAGCTTTGGTAACAAGATTGGGTAACATTTTGTGTTAAATCATGGATAGTAAGCAGAGAGCCTGATAGAATTTACAAACAACTCCTGTACTAGACACCTGGGGTGGCCCCATTACCTCACCTGCACTGGGACAGTCAGGAATAATCCCCGAGATGCTGAGGGAGCACAGGGCTCTTTAAGAGATTTAATTTGGTCCTCTATTGTTTGCTGCTGTGTACAGCCCTGCTCCAGGGCAGGGTGCATAGTAGTAGAAAGGTACCAAGTTGAGATAGCTACTGTGGAACAGGTAAATAACTTAAATGCTTTGATTTTAATCTTGGTGAAGCAGTAGCTATGTGTATGAAGCCTATATCAGCATAAGAGGCTTTTGAACTAAGACGACATGAGTCAGCTAATGAGGGATCAAAGCTTCTGCCCAGGAAAGATAAGTTGACCTCTGGGCAATTAGTAATGTTTGTGACACTCTTATTGACATATTAAAAATAAACTGGTGTGTCATCTACTCCACACAGATCAAAATTATCCCATCTCATTTTAAATATAAAGTTCTTGTTTGGCTTTCTACAAATGTTGTGAGTAAGTTTCTTCCTTCCTGCTATTGGGTTAGCTGAGATGTGTGCTCTCAACCAAGTGTTGGTTACATTCTAGATAGGTTGAATGACATCAGTGCAAGTGGTAATATGAGGGTATTTAATGTTGCAAAAATAGTAAACACTGTAAAGTACATTCGTGGTGAGGGATGCCCTCAGTTTGCTAAGGATGGGAGCCCTTTCATCCTGCTTGGCTAAGGCAACTCATGTTACAAGTTGTGATTCACAAACACATCATCAGTGTGTTTGGAAGAAATGCTCTTCTTTCTGCCAATAACTTTTTAACATTATTTGCTTCCATTTTTGCTCAGATGCTTTTTCTAGTTACAAGATTTCATAAACATGATCACTATCTACAAAAAGGCAGGCAGACTC
Source organism: Ceyx melanurus (assembly GCA_024611195.1). Classification (NCBI taxonomy): domain Eukaryota; kingdom Metazoa; phylum Chordata; class Aves; order Coraciiformes; family Alcedinidae; genus Ceyx; species Ceyx melanurus. The sequence goes on along the minus strand of JANHGL010022719.1, from coordinate 10,365 downwards.
CACAAGTAGGGTCTGATTTCTTGAATGGCTGGGAAAATCCTTCCCTGGGATTATCCTTCCTTGCTGGAAGCTGATGAACTAGGCTTTTCTCAGTGTGACATGGAAAAAACTCAAGATCCATGACCTTCATTCCACTCCCTAGGACTGACCTTCACCAATGGCTCTCATAGGCTGACCTCCAGGAAACCACTGAGATTCTCTAGACTCAGTCACATGACCCAGAAACCTCTCCATTTGTCACAGAAGAGGGGAAAGGTTCATTAATATCCTTCTTGTGCCCAGAGTTATTTCCTGCCTAGCTAAATGCTGACATAATGCTATATTACCTCTAACAAATCCCTCCTGACATCACGGAGGGTCCTCAGTATGTATGATAGGAACCTGTATTTAGTGTAACAGAAAAACCACAAATCTTTTTGAGTTCATTCAAATATTCTTCCTAAAAAAAAAAAAAAAAAAGAAAAAAAATCACAAATACTGTGATTATTTTATCTCAAATCTTAATAATAAAAACATTATTATTAATAATAAAAACAAATTCTCGTGACTTTGTGTCACTCTCAATATGCCTCATACTGAATCCCAAATCTCCCTTAAAAAAAATGTGAATTCATGTGACACCGTGTCAATGTGAATTTGCACAACTGCAAAGCAATTCATGTTGGCATCACTGAGTCAAAGAGGCTGGTGCTGCAAGCTCTCCTGGCAATCACACTCTCTCTTCCATACCAAGCCCCTAGTGAGGTTACTGGAAGCACCAAGACTGACCCTTCAGGAAAATCTTGGATAGATGGTCTTAAGTTTTATCCATTTAAATCTGCTTCTCCACTATTTCTTTAGACAAGCTACCAATTGTATTTGCTTTCTTAAACTTAGTTTGGCTGCTACATCTCATATAAAAATGAAGAATAATTTTGGTCTAAAATTTCAATTGTATATTCTCCAAAAGCCACGTTTTGGTCACACTCACTTTCATATACAGGCAGAACAAATTCATTGGCAAAAGCATTTCATGAACCTATACCACATCTTTAGCATTCACAACACACAATCACAACCCTGACAGCTATAAAATTTTCTCCCATGCAATTTAGATAAAAATATTCTCTTTACATGATGCAACACAGCCATAAATCTGCTTTAACTCAACTGCATGTTACACAAAAGGGTCCCAAAATATTTTATTGGTTGATAATTTAAACACCAGCATCTCCTGCTGTCTTGCTGCTTTCAGGTTATTTTGTTCCTTATAGTTTGGCCACCAGTGCCAGCAAGTGGGTAGCCAGCTTAGATTTAGAAGGTTCCTAGTGCACAGTATAGGGCCTTACCTGTATTTACTAGCATTTGAAGGTTAGCAAACAGTAAAATCAAGCCTGACATGGAGAAGACCTTTGGTGATCCTGCCCTATCACCTTTCAGAACCCTTAAAACATCAATGGCAATAAAGAGACTCTGAGAATGGGCTGCTATTCCGGTATCACAAGAAAATGCAAAGCTCATTAGCACTGCTGTTGCTCTAGCATCCTCCCACCACCCCCATTTCCATACCACTTCCCTGCAAGAAGGACCCTGCTTGGGTATTTTACACAGATCAGTTCACAGGTAGGACACTCTCTACTCTTATTGTTTCTGCTTTTCAGAGAACTGCATGCTTGAAAAACAAACCAAACCATCAATAAAAGACTGTCTAATTGCCCAAAGCCATGGGTGTGCATTCTGCTGATGGCTCCTGTTTCACACACAGGTGTGATACCATCACACAAAGGCTTCCTGTCTGTACAGAGCATAAGCACCTCCTGGGAAAACAGGGTCCCCAAATCCACACAAATGTAGTAAGAAGAAAAATAAAGATGACTTACCCACATGGGTGATAACCGTAGTCAGTCGCTGGGTGAGCTCCTGATGTGACATCTCTTCTTCTTTTAACCAAAAAAGCATTTCACACAGGGAACTGCACAGCATCCAAAAAAAGATGCACCCGGAGTGGGAGGCTGCACACTCACTGCCTCGCTCGCACACAAAGCGAGGACCACTCCCACGGCACGGCCCTTCCAGCTCTCACATCTTCTGCCGGCTGCTCACCTCTTCCAATTTACTGCCGTCCATGTATGGACCTAGTAAAGCTCCTTCCAAAAGGGGATTTTACCTCCCTTGACAACAGGAAGGGGGCAGGAGGGGGGAAATAATAAAGGAGAAAGAAGCAGGCGAACTGATTGCTTATGTCTTTTTTTCCCTCTTCTCCCGCGGATGAGGCAAAGCATAAAGAGACAAACCAGCAGGCAGATACCTTCCTCCAGGGAGACTTTTGGATGGTGATGCTGTGAGTAAGGGAAAAATCCTGGAGGTAGGAATGGCATCGGGAGGAGTGGAGCTGGCAGGAGAGCTGTAACAGCAGCAGCTGCTCTGCGAGAACAACCCGTCCGCAGCCTCCGGTGCTCCCCCTCGGCCCCTGGGGCACAGATGCCTTGCAGTTTGTCCCCAAATTAAACTCCCCGGTGTCTTCAGAGACCATCCTGCCCCCTCCTCGAAAAGCCCCTTCCCGGCAAACCGGGCTGCCGCATACATAGAGAGGGAGGGGGGCAGGGGACATTTTAGGGGTGTGGTGACCAGAGGCTTTGTTGCCCATCTGCATGGACAGAATCCTGGGGATCCTGTTGTGACTGTGCCTACACGACCCTCTCCAGCAGCACGGGTACAAGAAGGGTGAATGAATTAGCCCTGAGTGCTGGGCAGGACTCACCTGCAGTTGTGGCCACAGAGCTCAGCTGTGCCTGTGGGCAGGCAGACGCTAGTGAACATCAGTGAACCAGTGCAGGTCTGTGGGGAGAAGCTGCCCCTAGATGCCAGGCACACAGCTGAACCTCGCACACATGTGTGGCTCCCACAGGGCAACTGGCTGCTGAGCTACTGGGAAACCTCACCAGCCCTCCCAGACACAGATCCCAGCTGGGATCTTAGAAAAGTAAGGCAGGTAGGAAAGTGAGAAAGGATAGGGCACAGCAAAGACTTTCACGTCCCTATTTCCCTCTTTGCACCTCCACCTTTGAAGCCTCCCTGAAGCTCCATAGAAGATAGTTCTAGAAACAGAGAAAAACGATTCTATCATTCTAAAATTTATCACACATCTAAAAATGAAGAAATAAAACAGAGATGGGTGAAGCTGTCTGCAAGATCTGCTCTATTCCCACAGAACAGATTCAGCTCTAATTCAGGTTTCCCTGCCATCTGTAGTATTTTGCTTGGGTCCATCCTTCCAGACATGCCAAAATACACGACAACATATATATATATATATATATATATATATAAAAAAAACTGGAGCTGCAAAATGCCTCTGTGGGCTCATTGGATCTTACAGCACAATTAGTGCATCAGTCCTGGTGCTGCAAAAGGTTTTATCTACCTCTGTGATGGGAAAATCCTACAATCAGCTGGCTGACCTACAAGCCAGGCTGAGTATCTGTGCCATTGTCCTTATTTTTGGATGATTGACCAACTGTGCTGAGAGGTTTCTTTTGCACTTGTGTTGAGTTAGCTTAACAGCAAGTCTGGCTGAAAACAAGCGAGGAGGATGATGACGCCTGCCAAAATTTTGTGATTAAAGGAAAAGCTTTTTTTCTCCGAGATCTTTTTACTGCCCCTCTGGACAGTAAAGTTCAAACTGTAAAGACCCTGACTAATGTTAAAAGGATTCCCTCAGTATGGGAAGCAAACTGAAACCCAGACATAATTTCTGGAGGGGTCTGAAAGACGTGAGATGGTTTACATTGCACTTGGTGGGCCATGAATTGCAGGTAGGTGCAGGGGACTAGAAAAGCAATCATGATTCTGGGCACTTAACAGATTTTTTTTTCTTACTTTTTTTTTTTTTATCCTGCAGTCAGAGACACGGTATAATCCCATTCATAAATGAAATAAACTCCATTGAAAAGCAGCATAGAAGGCTTGCTCTCACTACTCCTACAGCAAGGCTGTTCAAGAACATCAAGGATAACTAAAACCTTTATCTTATTCTAGATAAATTCATTCGCAGTTATTTTAAGACCAAATGCTCCCACACCAACATTGTTATTCAGCATCAGCAACTGTAGACACGTGTGCATTAGCTGTTTTAAGAAACCTTTTCTGTTACAATTTGTTCTTGCTATGTTTGCCTGCTTTCCAGTTTTTCACTATACCTTTAACTTTCTCTATACCTTCAACTTCACCATAAATTCAACTTTTGAACCTGCTTGGCCATTGTAATATAATTCAGGAGACAGAAATTCATTCTCACAAGTTCACTGAAAATTAGCAAGGTGTACAATGCCTGAAAGAGGAGAGGATGTAGTAGTGACTAAATAATTATGTGTTGTAGCTGTTCCCTGCCCAGCCTGTACTATGGGGTGGATTGCACAGGATTCAGTTGGAGATGAGGGTTCTGTCCTATGATATGAGTTATAGCAAACAAAAGGGGAAGACTGGGGTTATTTTGATGGGAAGATTTGGGCTGCAGAATGCAGCCATGGGGGTAGCAAACTTCTCTAGTTTTACCAGTCATGGGATGATTTATTTATACTTCCAAGATTCAGTGGTGTCTGAATTAAAAAAGGCTGCTGTTCATAGTGTGTATTGCCAGATGGAAAAGCCAAAGGGACTCAACCAAGTCAGACATACTAGAAAAGCACTGTTGATCACAGTTCAAGACCCAGGTTGAATGGGAAGAACAAGAACCTGGACTACAGAGATCTCTTGGAGACAGAGTGAAATGAAAGCTCTTTGCCTGTTACTTGAGGAATAACTCAAAGATGCTGAAGCAACTTAGTCTATTGCTGTGATGGTAACAATTTCCAGTGCCACAAATATTTGTGAAATTGAGCCAGCAGTTTTACTAAAAATACAGACCTCTTATCTGAAGGGTAAAAGCCCTTGCTGATACACGTGTTAGAGGTACAGAGGATGATAATTTAGATTTCAGTCATGAGCCAGGGTCTCGCCAGAAAGCAGGGCCAGGGGCAGTACATATGCCACAATTCCACTATTAAAATGATGGCCAACAGGCAAAAGAATTTTATTTCTTAATAGAGTGACAGCTTGATAAATTACCAGCCATTTATTAGATCCTGAATCAAACAGATGAGGCCAAAGCATTGTAAGCAATTTTAATAAACAGTAAACTGAAAACTGCAAACAAAAAAATGTTACAAGACTCTGTGGCCTGACCAGATGGAAAGGAAAACTCTTGCAGCAAAAAATATGTAGTTTTATCTTTTCTTCTTTATTATCTTAAGTAGCTATATATCTCTTTCTGGTGTCAATAAAATCAATTTAGTCAACTGAGACTGAGGGGTTAGTAAAGATCAAAATGAGATCTATCCATGAAACTAGCCTATCTTTTTCACATATTGATTATTTCTATCTTCCTAGTCCTACATAACCTTTATAGGCTCACCCATCTCTTAGTTTATCAGGAAAATATCCTTCCAGAATAAGATCACAACCTTGTGCTGTACAGGGTTGTGTCAGAAAAAAAGGGCAGGCTGATGGAATAACAGAGAAGTTTAAAATCCCTTTCCCAATCTTCCTCTTCTGCAAACAAGTTAATTTGGTATCATACTTCTTCCATTTATTTTTTGGGGGTTTTTTTTGTGTCTATAGACTGTCTGATCCCTGTATCAAAGAGTTCTATTAGTCTCTGGGAAGAACTGTAATATTGTTGGCACAGTCAGGAAAGGTAATTACACTGTCACCAATTCTGACAGCTTATAGGAGTACCTCAGAGCTGCGGACATGTCCATTGGTAGAAAAAAAATGGTAAATGAGCCAGATACTTCTTTGATGTGTACCTACAAAGAAGGTACACAGTGGGCTGCTTCCTTTCTGTAACATTGGTCACACAGTAAAGGAAAATACCACTCCATATTTCAGATTTTCTTAATTTTGTTCTTTTTGGAGCACTTCACTCAACACTACTTTTGTTTAGCTGTTAAGAGGATCACAGTTCTAGTGCTTCTCTGGCTGTTCTTGGCTTTCCACTAGCCTCTGTCAGTTCCTGTGACAAATATGGATTTCTGTGCCAAAAGTTGCATGTACACTTTTTCTCCTGCACACAGCTCTCCCACCAATGCTTAAGTCTCTGCCTTCAGGCTTAGCCTCTTCCTAAACTTTGCAAAGCCTGACCTGCTTTGCCTTAAATGCTATTTCATCTACTTCACTTGAAAAGGACCACAGCTGCTTCTAATATCCACCCTGAGGTAAAAGAGGTGGCTGAAGATACTGGTTTGCAAAGCTCTCTGCTCCTCTCCTTTTCTTCCTTCCCCATCATAAACCTTGTTGTCATCATCACTTACATCTGCCATTTACTGTCTGTCCTCCAGAACAGCTGTCCTGACACAAATTGGGGCAGTACCCCATCTGTGAGTAGGACCATTAAATACCCTTAGGAAGGAAAGATGAAACAGGCTGCTTAAATACGGTCACAGAACCACAGAATCACAGAATGTTAGGGGTTGGAAGGGACCTAGAAGATCATCTAGTCCAACCCCCCTGCCTGAGCAGG
>JANHGL010022718.1:20222-56572 GCA_024611195.1 Ceyx melanurus | reverse complement strand
AGCACCATTGATCACCACTCTCTGGACTCTATTGTCCAACCAGTTACTAATCCATCTTACTATCTGCTCTTCCATCCTGTACTTCCTGAACTTCTCCACAAGGGTGTTATGGGAGATTGTGTCAAAAGCCTTGCTCAGGTCAAAATAGACTGCATCCACTGGTCTTCCTCTATCTCTCCATCCAGTTACAATATCATAGAAGGCTATTAGATCAGTCAAGCATGACTTCCCATTGGTAAATCCATGCTGACTACTCCTGAAAACCCTCTTCTTGCATGTGCCTAGAGATGACCTCCAGAATGAGCCTCCCCATTATTTTTCCAGGGATGGAGGTAAGACTGACTGGCCTATAGTTTTCGGGCATCTCCTTCTTGCCCTTTTTGAAGACCGGAGTGACATTGGCTTTCCTCCAGTCCTCCAGCACCTATCCCATTTGCCATGATTTTGCAAAAATGATGGAGAGTGGTAGGGCAATAACATCAGCCAATTCACTCAACACTCCTGGGTGCATCTCATCAGGGCCCATGGACTTATGTATATTCAACTCATGTAACTGGTCCTTAACCCAGTCTTCATTGACCAGTGGAGAGACATCCCTCCCCCAGGGTTTCCCCCTCCAATCAAGGACTGGAGTTCACAGGGTCTGGTCTTAGAAGAAAAGACTGAAGCAAAGAAGGTGTTCAGCAGCTCTGCCTTCTCGGTTATCAAGACTGCTGCCTCATTCAGCAGTGGCCCCACACTTTCCTTATTCTTCCTTTTAGCACTTATATATTTAAAGAAGCACTTTTTATTCTCTTTTACTTTCCTTGCCAATTTAAGCTCTAGGAGGGATTTGGCCTTCTTTGTTGCCTTCCTACATGTCCTGACTACCCCTCTATAATTCTCCCAACTAACAAAGTCCTTTGTTTCCATGAACTATATGCTGCTTTTTTTTTTTTCCTTGAAAGCTCCTTCAGAAGCTCCTTATTGGAGCTTGGAATAAAAGATTTTATGATTTGCAAGTTCCAGTAGCTTACATTTGTCACAAACTTCAGTTTCTGGGTGGGCTCTCAAAAGGCACCTGTTTTTCCGCAGACTTTGCTTTCATTAAATGCAACAGTCCCTGCAGGTATGGCAAGAGCAGGAACCGAGAAGCACAGGTCATAGACCATCTCTCCTAGTCAGCTGATGTCTTTCCCAGGTGCATTGCTTCTGCTGATGATGTTCTGCAGCTCCTGCCTCCACTCCAGCCACGTTTCTCCACAGTGTCAACACCTGAAAGGCTGGTGCTGGAGGTGCTCAGAAGGAGAAACATGACTATCAGAGCCATGTCCCAAAAGTGCAGCACGACAACATTTCCACTGCAGCACACACTCTTTCCCCACAACCAGCAGTCAGCAGCACAGTGTTAGCACACAGAGCATTGCTCCTACATGCTGCTTCCACCCCTAATACTTCATTCCCTCTCTCTCACACACAGCCCTGTCCACTTTTATTAGAGTGAAAAGGTTTTATATAGGTCTGGAGGATTGGGTTTTATTTTTAAGATGTTTGCAGTAGTACTTCTGAAGCATCTCTATCATCTGGCAAAAAAGGGAATTTAATGCAAAACCATATTTCAGTGGCTCTCCCAACACTGCTGCTTCCCCTACAGAAATTGTTTTATTGAATCTGATTTTTTTTTAAATGAATTTGGTATTCATGAAAGAGCTCAGATTGATAGCTTGGAAAGTGATGGCTGGATTTCCACACAGAACCCAGGTAGCAAAACTGATTTCAGACCTGCTGCAATAAGTACTTGAAGCAGCTCAGTTTTTAAAGGGGTTCAGATGGGGTTTTGGTTCTAATCTGCAGAGAAACATTTCACCCACGTGCACAACACATCATGCAAGGCAATGTTCCCACCGACACCTGTTGGCTTCATCCCAGGCTTGTTTTAAGGGCCTGTCACATGCAACAAGCTCTGCTGAACAGCAGGCTCCTCAGTTGGTGCCTTTGGGAGGCAGCATGTCAGACAGGGACCAACAATGTGGTCAAACTATGATTCAAACAACTGATCCAACATCAAAAAATGATTTAATACCTGACAGATTCGATCTTCTCTTTCATCAGCTTAGTTAGAAAGAAAGGATATGGTTATATTTTATGAGCAAAGTTGAAAAATGTGGTACAGATTAAATATGAAATACAAACCTTTATATTTTTTTAACTATCATAAAGGCTAACCAGAAACCACATACAAGTGGTTACATCCTCCAAAGGACTTTCAAATTTCCACCAGCATCTGTGTCTATCTGAAAGCTATGTTCATATCACCCTATATGCACAACCACTTTTATATGAGTAAACACAGGTGCAGATTTGTATCAATTAAAATAAATTAAAAAATCTGTGTTATGTTTTTCCAGTAGCTCCCTTTTATGATCCTTCCCATTTCCACTCAGTTTTGTATCAAGTTCAAAGTAACAAGCCTTTGCTTTGTGTTTAGTTGCAATGTTTGGCAAACTGAGGGCTGGTATGAACCCTTACCAATAAAGATGTTCCATGAATAAGGAAAAGAGTTGTGTCTTATTTTTTCTGAGTTATATTGTGAGAAAAATAGATTCTGAAGTACTGCAGATTTATTACAGAGAGCTTGAAATAATCTCCTAATTATTATTCACTGCTTTATAGATCATTGTTAAAAGTGTTAATTTCAATTATCTAAATGTTTTTTCTGGCTTGTATGTCATTTGCAATAAAATTACTAGGGCCAGATTTACTGGTGTACACCATTTGCTCTGTGCAATTCCAGCCTTGGGTTTACGACTGCTTTGTGTTGCTGGAGTGGTGCACTGAGCTTTCTAATGATTCTGGCTTATTGCCTTTTCCCCACACATTCCATATCAATTTATTATTCCATGGTGGATGGTTATATGATTTCTGCAATTTACTTCAGAAATAGTATTAAAAATGAAGTTGACATGCATTAAATAATACTTTATTGATTTTCTTAAACTTGCAACACAGGAATGCACCTCTGTATTGCTAGTCCTAAACCATATGTACATACATATGTACACAATGTATATGCAGAAAAATGTGTATAAAAATGTGTATAAGAGAAAGCCAGATGAAAGCCATACAAGTTGAATACGTTAATACATCTCAAAAAACATCTTGAAAAATTGTAAGAAAAAAACCACCCAACTTCATACTGCACCAGTCTCTGTTCTGTATGCGAGCACATTCGTAACACGAACAAAATACAACTTCTCCATGAGAGCAGCTTCCAAAGAAAGCACACTGTTAAAACACCTACACAAACGGCTCACCAGAAAGCCCAAGAAGGGGAGATGGCTACACACTGCTTCCCCTCAACCCTCCTGCCCAGGGAAGTTGGGTTTTCCAATCTCATTTAAAGCACAGAATTTTGGTGCAGACATTCATCATCAAAGAGCCAAACAGCAACAAATCAAACCTGAACCTGTAGAACTACATTGTTTCTGATGCTTGATCAGACACGTTTTTAATCAAGCAGGAATAAGGGGAGTGTTTGGGTGACCACCTAACCTTTTGACTAACATAAAATTATTTCATTTCTAAAAGTAGCAGAGACTGGGTATTTTATTACCCACATGTGTCTGCTCTAGATAAAGGCTTTACGTGTTCATTTTGGAAAGGACTTTGAAAACAATTTTTGTTTAAAATATGGGCAAAGGAGTAAAAATGGGTCAAGGTGTATTCAACACAAGAGGTAATTATTAGCATGAGCTACAGCCAGAAGCATTTTAGAGCACACATGCCAACAGATAAATATGACACTGCTGCAGCACAGTGTGCTGCCTTCTAAGCTAGCATGCTTTTCATCATCCAGATGACTTTGTATGATCTAAAGTAGTGCTGCATGAGACTTGCAGTCAAATGCAGTGCTGTCAGAAAGGTATGATCAATCATCTCTGCCAAAATGACAGTACAAGATCTGATTTATCCTGCCTCTGACTCATATATTTATTATAAAATCAAAGGTAACTAGGGTTTAGCATCATTACAAAGCGCTTGAGTTTTGTTCAGTAGTGAGCTGTTGCATGTGGAACAAGCATCAAATCTCTTGGCATTTAATGATTCATTTTAAATATATCTGGCACATGAATTAGCAAACAGAGCTGTGAAATACTAACAGCAGCCAAAAGTAATTTATGAATATTGAATTGCACTCTGCAATATGTCAAGTAAAAATACAGCAAGAACTCCTTTAAAAGCTTCTTTGCCTGTCCCAGCTTTCTGTTAATCAGAATACTTGAGAGAGCTGTGCTGAATGTAATCCTTCAGATCTAAAAAATTAAAAAAAAAAATAAAATTATATAAAAGAAAATAAATTTGGAAAGGCTGAAATGTCCCCCTAGAAATGGATAATAGATATTTTTTAATGAAGCTGGTGGTAATTTAAAATATGCAAGTAATAAGGTATACATAGATGGCCAATCATAACATTCACTGCTGTGCACATAGCCTCTCAGCTTGTCTAAACCTATCAATATCCCCACTGAGTTTTCATAACCTCTAGCAGGGTTTGTCATGTGTCCAAATTCTCTAACACAAGTTGGCCATGTCAAGACCTCCAGTGGGGTCCTGGAGTGCAAGTGCAAGGATCCTATTAAAACACTGCAGCACATCTGAGACATCTCATCTGGGAGCTGAGTATTTGACATGATAAAGATTTAAGATTCTCCAGCTGCAATCTGCAAACAAAACTATATGAGCCTATAAGGGAGGAGATTCTTGGAAGGGCTTTAGATCCTTACATGAACATAACTCGTGATCACGTTACTTTTTAAAAGCACTGTTACAACCTGAAAAACTGGTTTTCTATGACATGACAGTTTTCAGATGAGGAAAATTATGAGGCTTAAAAAAAATTGAAAGTGGTGGGCAAGAATAGCACCCAGCTTAAAATTAAATACAGATGTCTCAAAAAGCTGCCTTGCAGAGGAGACGATGAAAGGAAATGTTTTCAGTGAAAAGTTATTTATAACCTTCAGTCAGAGTGAATGTAGGAGAAAGCACTGGGGAAACAGTAAGAAACATCATCTGCCTAGGAGTTCATATTTATACCTCTCAGATATTCCTCATTTTCTCCCAGGAGTTTTGCCAAGTGCAGCAGAATGAACATATATACACAGCCTAAAACACCTTTGGCTTTGCACACATGGCTGTGTCACCAGTCCTTTTGAAAGGCCCCAACCCATTTAAGGTAGATAACCTGCCTTGATGCTTTTAAACAGCTCGATACATAGGTACTGTGAAAGCTCAAGTTCTCATGAAGACTTACTCATATGTACAAGTCTGTCTACTATGCTATGAGTATTCATTGATTAGTATCTTTAGAAATCAGCTGGATGTCATAATTAAGACAAGCCAGCATTGCTAGCAGCAAATTATACACATAGTTTAGATCCAATTACACTGTAATGACTGAGTGGCAAAGAGATATTGGCAGCTAAAACTGCATCAAATGGCTTTCTTGAGGCAGAGCCAGCAGTACAGGATAAAATGTGGAGACTGTCCCATAACATTTAAAGTTCTCATAACAAGGAGGGTTAAAAGAACCAACCAAGCAACCAACAAACAAAAAACAAACACACACAAACCAACAACAACAATAAAAATCAAACCAAAGCAAACAAAACAAACAACAAAACCAACCAAGCAACCAAAACATCAAAATATCTAAGTAACAATTTCCTAAAGTATTGTAAGCACAAGTACAAGTGATGACTGCAAAAGCCATCCTGGCTACCTTCTAAAACCCAGGACTCCAGCTGCTCTTGAAGAGAACAAGCTTTGGGCTGAGAATGGTGCCTGCCTGCAGCTATGGTCACTTGTTAACATTCAAAGCACCAGCTCTTCAAGGTGAGATGCACCCCAAAGCAAGGGATGGTATTTCCCTTTCAAAGGAGATCCAGCTGAATTCCCAGGAGCAGAAAAAAAAGGCCTGCAGAAAAGCTTAGCAGTGGGAAAGTTTTGCAGCTTGTGTTGTGAGAAAAGAATGAGCTACAGAAGCATACAACTGGTTGTAGCCACACTGCTGATATAACTCTGTTGGATCTTCACCAATATGATATTTAGAAATTATCAAAGCTTTGGTTTTAGATCACAACACTGTAGACTTTCCTGTTACAGTGAATGTAAAGAGGATACAAACTCTCTCTTGATGAAGTAAATCCTTTGTTGAAAAAGGTGTTTTATCCATTTGAGTTTTTGCACTTCAAGAAAAAAAACAAATTATTTAAAATGTTTCTTTGAATAAAAAGAAAACAAGAAAGCGAATATAAACAGAATTGGTGTGTCAATTGTAGACATGCTCCCCCAGCAGTTCCTTGGCAAAAAGACAATAACAGAAATCAAATTAAACATGGACTAACACGCAAGAAAAATATATAGGCTTCTGAAGGCAAGTAGAAATTCGGCATCAGTTTGCCAAGTCTCAACGAGTCACCAGGAGATGTTCAAGGCAAGGAGACTTTCCACAGAACTGGATAAAGAAGGCAGGGTTGATGTCTGAGGAGAAAACAACAACAACAACAATGACAAAACAACAACAAGAAAACAATTCAAACATCTGAGAACTCAGTGATGCTCCTAAACCGCCATTTTTTACTGGCCTTACCTTGTGCCAGCCATATGGACACTTCAGTTGCTGCACAAAAGACTCCAATCTTAGGAAGCAGCCCTATAATCAAACAGGGGTTGTCACACATGGTCCTTCAAGTCCCCCTGACTACTTCTTCCTACATTCAAAATGCTGGATTTTGTCATTTGCACCCTTCCCATACACAAATACACTTCCTGCGCTGGATTTTCTTGTGTCCCCTGCTGCAGGCTCTGCTATACAAGCCATCTGTGTTCTGCTGGTCATTAAAAACAATGTTTGATAGATATATGTTGGAAAATTGAAATATCTACCTCCTCTTGAAGAAAGATCAACAAGCCTTTTTTTCTAAAACCTATGCTGATTAAAATCTGTCTGGATCCAGATGTATGTCTGAATGCTTGAATCAAAAATTCTAGAGGTATTGAATGTTATGGGAATCCTTTTCTTCTTCTTGCATCAGCATAATTAGCTGCCTAACTTGTGGATATAGGTAACTTCATTCATTTTCTATAGGAAAATATTTGAAAAGTATTCTTCAATGGAGAATTAATGTTCTCTTGAAAACTGAAATGCAGGAGCAAATACATTCAGCCAAAGAATATACGTAGTTAAAAGCAGATTAACTTCTTGCAAGCAAAGTGTTTTGCTTGGTTTTTATTCAAATTGGAAAAACTTGAAACTGTAAGTATGTTCCAACCAAGAGAAACATCTAGTGTAATTTCAATAGAAAATAATAAGGGGTAATTGTGATCCTCAGTATCAACCAGTTTAGAATGTAAGGGATTTTAGTAATCTTATCAGACCAGCTACAGTAACTTTGGGTTCATTTCACTCCTGCTCAGCTATCTAACAAGTTAAGCATGTCTAAACTAGTCATCTCACCTCCTTCTTCATGAAAAACAGAGCTATGAGGAATTCCAGGGACCAGTTCACCTCACCTACCTTAAACATTTGTCTTAGCATGGGAAGCACCACATCCTGGGGCAGATTAGTTTTCTCTGGCTTGTATTTCTCTAAACCATCTTGGCCTGTAGTTTACAATGCCAGTCAGATGAATATTTTATACAAAATCAGATTAAATGTTACTGTACACCAGCATTAAAACACAACTTTTGAAATGCAAAAGTGAGAGTAAAAATAAACAATGATTTCTGTACAAAGTGAAAAAAAAGTATCAAAAAAATTTTAATTGTGGCACAAAAGTTAGTTATATTTTTAATGGCTTTTCCAAAAATACAAGTTTTCTCATATAAATACAACGTGAACACATGTTGTGGCAATGTATACAAATACATATATACTCACTTCTATGAGACATTAGCTGTTTAGGTGCCCAATCTGCAGCTCTGAGCTACCTACCTCTCTCCAGTGTGGAACTCCAGGGACACCTGCTAAACCACCATGATTGATGGCACAGTATTTTAAGGCAGACCAAAATCAATGCTGGTTAACTTAAAACACTACACAGCAAACTGCTGCAGCCTGGGAACTGACTGACAAGGCAAGGAGATGGGGACAGGCATCATGCTAAAGCATTTTTGCTCCTCAGCCACAGTTGGAGGCTGTGGGGTGTCCCTGGGAAGGTGCTCTCGTTGTCACTACTCCTTTACAAATCCCACATCACTGTGGTGAAAAGTACCCTTAAAACTTTGCACCTGCCAAACAAGTTGAAGTCCTCAGGATGTTTTGTCCTGTACCAAAAATACCTAGGCACAAGGATGAAAAAAGGGCACAGTACTAAAGGGTAGACCTGGAAGTATGTCATGTGACATACACAGTGCAGATTTTATCAGTCCATGGGCACCTCATTTGAAATAGGAGAATTTATCTTACCTGCTTTGATTCCTGTATATAAAGGAGATTAGCTGGTGTAGCAGAAACAAATGAAGAAAACTCTGCGTCCAGGCAAGGAATGTACTGCTGATGCAGGGAAGGAAGAGGGAAGAACCTCTGGCTTCCATCTGATGGCCCCTCAAAAGGCCCAGCAGACTCCTGGGCTGGGAAGGGATAGCAGGGACAGACCTGCACGACATGGTGCCAGAGAGCCACAGTGTCCATGCAGAGCTGGGGGTAAGCTTCAGAAATCAAATGGAACCTCCTGATAAAATTACGCCTTAGGCCAGGCAGCAATCCACATCAAAGGTGCAAGGATACATCAACATCTTTGGAGATTTCAGATGCTGAACTGTTTCTCTAAGAGGTGGTGTACTAAACCTCGCCACTATTGGCTAACTCACATAAAATGTTGCTTTTGGTGATACTTCTGCTTATGAGCAGCAAACTTGAACAAAAAACAGCAGTACTCACCTAAACAAAATGTTTTGACAGAGTCCAGTTGATAAAAATTTGCAAAGCACAAGAAAAAAACAACAAACCAAAACCCAAGGGTAAAATTAAGGACCACTAAAATTCTCCATAGCACCAGTCTCATTGGCCTAACCACCTCAGGCCCTAAAAGAATTTCCTTATGACTCTGAAGACAATGCTTTTTAAAATGTCTTAGAAAATAATTTAATGCTTTAGAAGAAATGTAAAAAAAATGTTTCCCCTCAATATATAAGGATAAGCATCGCTTCCAGGTGTCATAGAAGTCCTCAATAATTATTTTTATAACATGCTGGAAAACCAATTACAATATTTGGTATTGTGATTGTGTGTAATAAAGAAACTAAACTTGAAATCAGAATCGCTCTGCTCTTTCAAAATAATAATAAAATCAGTATTTTGTTTTGCAGGATTTTTTTTCCTTTCTAACATATACAGCTTCACAATTAATGAGACAAAGGATTTCCCTTAGCACAAATTAACCCCTTACATGAAATAAATCTAGTCAAATATGGTCGTTGAATCAGGCTTCAGCAACATTTCTGATCTTTAAAGTCCACAACAGGAAAATAAAGGAACGTTCAGTTATATGTATAGAGCCCATTTATTTCTAGAAGTTAACACTGCCTACATTTAAACTTTCAAGTAATGTGGTACAATAGGAGTGAAGATGTGGAAGGAAATGGTGCTGAAAACCCATCACCCATGATGTCAACATTCAGGAGGTTTTGCTTTGGACTAGCTCTAGTGGGATCCCACACATGCAGCATCCATGAGCAGAGGAGTGTGATAAGTGCAAGCTCATCCAGCAGTTTATGTGTTCTGAAGATGCTCCATGATGTAACAGGCCAAGCCCTGGTGAACTGGGATGGCAGGAGATGGCCTCAAAAGCAGAATTCTGACCCAAATGTAAACACTGATTAAACACACACATTGTCAACATAAAACTCTCTCTCAAAAAAAAAACAAACCCAAAAACAAACAAAAAACACTAAAAAAGTTTCAAATAACACTTTAAGTTACTGTCAGCAGAAAACATTTAAAAATTGTCTTAAACATGTTTTCTCTGTCTTAAATTACTGCTCTTCTACATAATCAGTTACTCCCATTTCCCTACTTCTATGAAATTCCACCATAGAAATACAAGAAAGAAAAACATGTATAAATTTAAGATATTTTACTGTACACCCTTAAAAAGGTAGATATTCTGGATATATACCACACATATACAATACACAGTCTCCCTTTACTGTAGTGGTCTGGCTACTAGTTGTGCTTTTCTCCCAATTTAGGAAGTTTAATGTTGCTTAGTTCCATAAAAGTTTTCATGAAACATATGTCTTGCTGATAGCAAACAGCTCAAAAAGTAGTGCATTCAATATTTAAGCATTATATTTGTAACAGAGTGATTACAAACATTAATCTTAAGGTTGAGTAGTCTTTGACAAACAGTATAAAACTGAATTTTTGAACAGTAAAAAAAGTATCTACAACTATCTTAAAAAAAAGGGCAAAACTTCAGCTCATATTTGAGCCAAATGTCAGCTCAAACATCATTCTGAAGAGGAATTTTATTTTTTTTTAATCAGTTTTGGTGGCCTTTTTCTGTTTCTGATGAAATGAACCCAGAAAGAAGACATTGGCAGAGTATCTGTTCCTTGGTGCTTCCAAGCCCAGTTAATTGGAATGTGTTTGAATTAAAAGCCCATGGATTAGGTGTATATCCTACCCAAACCTGATTATACCTGATTCATAAAAAGGTATTGCTTTTAATACTGTCTACACAGTATTCCCACCAGTGACTATTATTCTTTTCTGCCGACTGACAATGATATAAGACTTTAAAATCAGGTTTCCCTGACTGAAAACTGCAGGTCCATGAGCTTTCAGATAGAAAATGTTCACACAGCAATAGAGGTCACACTCAAATGTTTTGACTCATTCAAAGGTGCCTTCTCAGTTGATGTATTTCCTATACATTTGTACACAAAGAAACATTGGTAAATCCAGTAATCATTTCCAGACTGGTAGAAAATGTTATGTATATGAAAATACTGCCTCCAGGTTAAAAATCTTCCTGCCCTACTGGCAGAAATATTAATTCTCAGAAGATGTTCCCATCAGCTATAGTTTAACAACTGTGGAATGAAGAAATCTTTAACATGCCACTAGAAAGATCTGAAAACCACCGTGCTTCTGACTAAGTCTTCTGGTGCTCCCAGTGAGCCAGAAGTTGTCAAATTGGGCTGCCAAATGAAGTGATGGGAAGAACATCAGTAAGTGAAACACAGGAGAGCTTGATCTAACCCTTTCTCTGATGAGAGCTGGGTTCTCAAGGGACAGCAAGCAGGACACATTCTTCACAGTACACCTGACTGTTACTTATACATTGCTTAAACCTATTTTCAGTGACAACACAACCAAAATCCTAGTCCAACAAAACCTAAGGTTTGTTAAAATATGACACTGTAACAAAAAAAAATAGTGAAGAGATGAGTTCCCTCATCACATAAGTTCTTACTTTCTACATATAAACCAATGACGTTAACTGAAATTTTTCATCATAAAATATAGTTCTGGTAACTGACTTGCTTGGTATCCATCTCAGCTGTGACTTGTTCTTCCAGTCTGCAGAACGTTAGGCAGGGGGAGAAACCTCCCTACCCCCTTACTCAGGTTGAAATGAAACACCAAGCAAAAAGCTGTATATGAAGATCATGATTTCTGGTCTTCCTCTGATGGGACGACTTCCAAGAGGATTTGCAACATTACAGTCACCCTGTCTGAAAAGATAAAAGCATACATGTGGTCTGTGTGCATTTAAAGGCTCTCCCAAAGCATGACTGCTTTGCACAACTTCTCAGTTTTAACCAAGTTGCAAGGCTGAAATAAAAGCCTGAGTTAATTCAGCCATGCCAAGACCTGTCTAAGCAGAACAAGAAAAAAAAAAAAAGCGGGGGGGGGGGGGGAAGGGGGAAAAAAATGGAAATTACGACTACAAAACTTCACAGGCCTAAGAATGTAATGCATCCAAAGCAACTTCACACTGTCTTTTTGTCACTCTAGACATTTGTTTCTTTCTAGTATTTTTGGTGGTTTTCTTTTTAGGGTACAGGTTCATAAATGGAACAATTAATTTACATATTAAATAGCAAGAGAGCACTCTCTCACCATAGTTTTGCTCACCACATGTTTTTTTCAGTAACCCATTTTAAAGAAGCAGGAGTTGCTGTAAGAGAAAGTTCTGATTTCCTTTGTCTCCAGTGACATGTCAGCACTGACACCAGCATAAAGCCAGGAGGGTAAACCAGTGAGATTCATGGAAGAGATGAACCCAAACTCCTCTCCTGCTCTCCTGTCTAGGACAGTCTACTATATTTTGCTCTTCTCACTAGAGATCACCAGTTCAGTGAAAAGCCAGGTTGCCCTTCAACTATAAACTGATGGGGTCAGAGAGGCTGGGACTCAACAGAGACTGGGTTTTCCTCCTGCCTCCCTCCCTTACCCACAGCAGGGACTTCAGAGCTGGGCTGAGCATGGCCAGGGTGAAGGGCAGGAGGAAAGGCAGCAGCAGGAAGCCAGCAGGGCTTTGCCCCTGCCAACCCATCCCTTCCAGGTTCGAGGCTGAGAAAAGGAAGAAGAAATAGACTTTCTGTCAGACCGAGCTATGGTGTAACAGCTCTCAGAAAAGGGCATGGCCACAGAAGAGAAGCCTGGGCATCTCAAGAGCTGGCTATGATTTTAATATCCTGTTAGACATACTGGACAGAGCCACCTGCAGCAAGACCTTGCCTTCACTGTGGAAGGAGGTGGCTGCTGCCACTCTTCCATTTCCATGTAGTAGTTTTACTCTGTGCTGGGATGTAGTCACGGAGGAGCAATCAGACAAGTTGCAGGGGCTGGAGTGCTTGCTTGTTTGTTGTTTTGTTTTGTTTTGTGTTTTTGTTTTGTTGGGGTTTTTTTGTTGTTGTTGCAATATACTCAGGATAAGACAGTGTATAGGTTTTTTTCAGAAAAAAACATATGTTCCAATCTGTCTCCAGTCAGTATCCCTGTCTGCTGTGAGCAGTAGCTGGAGTTACAGGAATAGCTTCACATTTCTAACAAGACACCTTAACATACCGTAACAGTAAAGATGACTCCTTCCCCACTTTAAACCCTAGTTTTACCTTTCAAATTCACTGTAAACAGGTCCCAGGAGACAACCTTTATAAAAAAACTCAGACCCAGTATCTACACAGGCACTATCTAAAGCGTGGGTGAGGAAAGAAAGAAGCAATTTACAGCCTGTGTGTAAGACTGGATGTGAAATCTGCAACAGCACAATGCTGGGCTGATTTCCTGCACATCTCAAAATCACAAACTTGACAAAGAGAAGCAAACTGAGCCTATAACACTATGTCCTAAGTGAGCAAGTGTCATCCCCTGGTGTTTGCAAACAACCCTGAAAGAGACATTTTGTTATATAAACAGATCTCTCTTCCAGCATGGACTCAGGCTATAGAGAGGATTCAACTTTTAAGCTCCTTGCAAGTCAATCCACTGTAAAGAAATAGATGTTTAAAATATGAGTCTAAGGTTAGGTTTTCAACTGAGAAAGTCCAAATAGAAGTGTTCTCATGCTGGTGCCGCATCTTTTTACACATTGATCTGCTTCGTAGGATTTGCCAGGCTTGGCTTTTTTTTCATTTTCACATTAGTTCTACAAAAAGCAAGAAAATGGAGATCAAATGAAGCCTGTACTAGCTGAAAATGATTTATCCCAGCACATCTGGTGCTACAGAAAAAAATTATTTGGAAGAAGATAGAACAAAATGTTATTCTCACTGCAAAATACCACCCAGACCCTATTAACCTCACAAACTGTTCCATGCAGTAATTCGGTAAAGTGAATGGGCAATGTAAATGCCACCAAGGGCAGTCAAAACCTACAGAAGAAAGATGTTCAGTCCTGGAGAGGTTTTCTTGGGTAATCCAGTTGAGGGCTGTAACCAGCCTGAAACTTCTCATAAATGTGCTCAACATCAGTCTGGAACTTTTATCCCACTCTCATTCTGTCTGTTCAACATCCCTCTGCTCTGATCCTTACAAAACCTATACTGAATATCCTGTCTAATCCTACATGGGGCTGGGCTGTACCCATGTGGTTTTTTGCACCAGTGCTTTCCTTTACTTAAACAGCACATGTTCCACATGTGGTTTATAAGCAGCAATCATAGAATCATAGAATGTTTAGGGCCAGAAGGGACCTCCAAAGGTCATATAGTCCACCAGCCCTGCAGTGAGCAGGGACACCCTCAACTAGACCAGGTTGCTCAGAGCCTTGTCCAACCTCACCCTGAATATCTCCAGAGATGGTGCCCCAACCACCTCCCTGGGGAGCCTATTCCACTGATCCACCACCCTCAAGGTAAAGTACTTCTTCCTGATATCCAGTCTAAATCTCCTCTTCTCTAATTTAAACCCATTACCCCTCATCCTTTCACTACAGGCCCTTATAAACAGCCCCTCTCCAGCTTTTTTGTAGGCCTCCTTCAGGTACTGGAAGGTGGCTATAAGTTATCACCTCTCATCCTCATCTCCAAAGCACCTCTGGGTACCTGAACAACTCAAATTCCCCACCAAGGTGACTTTACAAATGGATAAAGGGAGCCCCACAGCACCCTGCTGAGCTGAGCTGCTCAGATGGAGAGGCTGGGAATAGCTTGTTTAGCCCCATGCTGTGTTCAGACTAACAGGCTGTGACCCCCCCTGTGGTAACTACACAAAATGCTTTGCTGAAGTCTAAGTAGATTGGATCTGTCACATTCTCTTTTGTCTAGAAAAAAAACCCAGTTATCTTCTCAAAGAAAGCTACACAGTTAATCTAGCAAAAATCTACCTCTTAAATGCCAGTCTTGGGTTTTTTTCATGTTGTCCTTTATCCATGTTTGGAATTACTCTTTCATAGCTATATACACCTAATGCATATTGTTTCAAGGTTAGAATATCAAGCTTGCAGCTGCCCAATGACTTTTCTATATCTCACAGAGGTACCTTAAGTGAATTTATCCTCATTCAATACCTTTTAAAAATGTTCTTGGGCTGTGCAATGGAGCTCCCTTAACACCCACAAAATAATACCAGTTTAATGACTCCACACAGAAGGTTTATTGCTGCTTCTGGTGGGAAAATAAATAAATAAATAATTTAATTTAACAAGTACATCTCCACTCTGCTCCACCCCACAACTGTCAGCACCAGTTTTCCTTCATTACTGTTGTCATTTGGGGAATCATAATTGTAAAGCAAACAAGCTGTTTCACTTATTGACTGGCATCCACTGCTTCCCCCTGCACACCACTGTCCATCCATAGGAACTACACAGGCACCAGGACTTCTTTCTAGGAGGAGGATTTTGTGTTATGTTAAAAGCTGAAAGATTCACCTTCATTGTTACAGCTGGCAGAAAAAATCTTCACATCTACCCAGTCTACCTTAAAGAGAACACTTTTTTTCTCACTCAAGCAATGCAGTCCAACACTGGCATCCTGTGGCCAGAGATTCAAGTAACTGCATTCCAAAACCTGTGAGACTTATGGAAAATGCCAAAAATCTCCTGCGTTTGATAAGGAAAAATATTCCTAGTCCCTAAATGTCAAGGCTGAGAAAATATATACAGACAAGCCTCCAACTATTTAACAGAATGTCCTTTTGCATGCAATTGTTTTCATTTGCACTGAAGCTTCCTATCAATTTCCAGGACATTGCAAATAATTTTATAACCATAAAGTCATAAATTAAGAAGACTAGACTGTGCTAGCCTTAAACTAACATCATCTTCTTTAAACACATTCTGCCCTATTGACCATAGACTTCCCAGCATGAATCAAGGGGGAATTTCTAAGTCCTACAACAGATAGGATATAACAAAATAACCTATATTTATATAGATAAAATACATATAAAAGCTTATAGTATAATACCAAACATATAAAACCCCCATTATTTTATTATCAACAGGTCATTTTATATCATCCCTTCAGACTGAAGCATTTTTGATTCAACACCTATATAAAGAAACTATTTTTAGCTTAAAACTTTTGTGGATTGAGTTTTTCTTTTGCAGCAGAAGAGATTGTCTTTCAATTCTGTTTAATAAATGATCCACCATTCTTCAAATATCTTGCCTGTATTCTTGTTTCATGTTTTGAAAATTACCTCCATTTTGGAAACCTATCATGCTGAGCAACAAAAATGAGAAAACTAGGGAGCTGTAATAAACGATACTGACTTTTTCTAATTGAAATGCTCCAATATAACCCTTGTGCAACACATCAGACTTCCACGAATACTTTCAAAAGCTTTCAGAAATTGTCAAAAAAATATTCTCTGTGTACTTCAGGTCTCAAATACTACAGCCAAGTCATGTAGAAGATGTTTTTCAAGAAGTACAGAAACAATTTGCACTGAGGTGTGTCAGGCACAGCATATTCTGCCACAATCTTGTCAGGAGCCACATACCCTTACCAAGCCTGCCCGACCCTGTCCCACTCCAAACACTCCTCAGTGGCCCACAGACACATGGTCTGAGCAGGGAGCACCAAGCCCATCTTGTCACATCTGTGATGTTTCAGTTTCTGAACCGATTCCCCTAGAAGTGTGATGTGGCCTCTGTTAGCCTGGGCCCATGGCCAGGGGAGGGAGATGGGAGAGGGATCTGATGTTTGCAGGGGAGGGAGGGAAGAAGGGGACAGACATCCAGTCAATAAAGTCATTCACTGGCTGAAGAATGGGCTTGCTGTAAACCTATCTGGTTAGCTGGGAGATGTTGATTGTAACTGGCAGAGCAACACTATGGCATGTGCTGAAAGAAACTTGCAGTCATCCTCAGCCCAGAGCAGCTGAGCGGATGGATCAGAGGGATTTAACAACAGGGGGAAATTCCCGGAGTCAGCAGGAGGGACAGGAGTCCCACTGGGACTTACCTAGGAGCTTTCTGAACCACTTGGGCTTCTTGTCCCAGACAATAAAGAGGTAGTAGGCAGGTACTCCAGTCAGGGTTATTGCAAATCCAATCCCTGTGTTCACTGGATCAGAATAAAGTGACAGTGCAACCATGAAGAGGCAGGTGAAGGAAAACAACGCTGGAATAAATAGAGGTACCTGAAATATAACCAAAGAAGCATTACCTTTCATTGACTTTGTTATTGAAGGACAACAGTATCTAATGTTTCACAAAACATAAATTGGATAAAACCTCACAACACAGGGTAGTTCTGGAGATATATACCTAGAACACACAAAATGTCAGTGACTGCAGAAACCAAGCTATGCAGAGCATTATGCAGCAAGTTCCATGGAAGTCTTTTAATTACACATTAAAACACTACAGTGTTTTACATCCTTTAAAATGTAAGGGTTGTAAATAAGTTACATTGCGAAAGTCCTTTCTCTAATCCCCCAGTAAATAAGTAAGCAGCTCTAACTGCAGTAAAGATTTCCTCTTTGATAATTACCTATTAGAAAACATTTTAAAACACAACCAGAAGTTCAATGCACCTTTTAAAACTATTAAGAACGTATTGATTTTCTTCCTAAGGTAAAAATCAAAATCTAGCAGGAAGAAAGCAAATTAAACACCAATTTGACTAGCGATAAAGATATTTGATAGCATTATGCAACTGATAGCTGCTGAAAAAGCACTTTCTGAATGTATGACTGATAGTATTATCAATGTCACTGTTGAAAGTACAAAAAACTAGTAATATCAAACTAATTCTCTCAATTTTTGAGAACACTGCAATCACTATGTTAGCACCTCTCTGAAGGAAACACCTACAGGCATGGCTTGTGAGATGTACGGTGTAATGGAGAATTCCTTGGAGATTATTCCCTTCCTTTCATGCCTTGAAGCATTACTGTTCCTCTTTTGTGCACTGTCAGACCATTTTTATGTTTAATCGAAGCAAAATAGGCTCTGTTGTTGACCTTCTTATTTACAGATATACCTACAAGAATGCCACAGCACACATTCTTAGTTCTTCGTAAAATAGGCTTCTTGGCAATACATAAACAGGGACAGTTGCCTGCATTTTTTTCATGGCAGATGTTATCTTTGTGGACACACAACAGGAAAACTTATGAAGTAAAATACTGTTTGAAAAGAGCAAGAAGAATGACAGAATCAAGGTCAAACCAGCTACTGTTCAACAGGCCAGACTATTAGCAATTTCTTTCTGGATTCAACATAACTGTGCCTGCAAATCTACTGAAAGTCCCAAATATCAAAATAATAGCACCAACAACTTATTTCCACATCAAAATGGCATATTTTGTATCAGACAGGCAATGAAATAACAGATTAATATTAATGATTCCGCTTGACATGAATTCTAGTGTCAAAATTATTCAGACCTTTGTCAAAGGAGGTATTAACTAGAGGACTGTCTGAAAATCAGATTGGCACTTGTAACCCCAATATTTTCAGCATGAACCTTAAGTGACTATGTAGGACTAGTGGTACGTTCCCATGGCTTGCATCACGCTGCCTCTGTGCAGCAGATGGGCAAAGCAGAGCAAACACCTTCACTTCAGCACAGCAGCTTCAGTCACGGCCCCACAAGCACCAGGGAACAGGCAAGAATGGGAAAAAGGTGGGGTAGTGCTAGAGAGCTTTCAGGAAAACACTTAGAGACCCTTCAGTGCAAAATACTATTTTGTATTAACTCTGTTTTTCTCAAAGAAGGCGTTAGCTTTCTATCTCAGAAAATGCTCCTTTACTGTCTGACTACAGGATAGATAGGAGGAAGAAGGATTCATGTAAAAGAGTAGAGAGCAGAGGTTACCTTGAAAGGACGAGGCATATCAGGACGTTTATATCTGAGATAAATCAACCCGGCAACTACTAGTCCAATAAAAAGCCACCTGGCAAAACTGAGGAAATTCAGGAGGCTGTAGAGATCTCCGGTGAATAACATTATCATTGTGAGAGGATGCTGCAAAAGAAATTTGAAGCATTAAGTGGGGGTTTAATGGATTGATCTCTATAATTTTGCAGGAGTGATGTCTAATTTTTCCAGTGGGACAAGCAGCACAGCCTTTCCCAGAGATATCTGAGGGCCACAGATATCAAGCCTGCCTCTGTCATAAAGTCAGGTGTGTGACTGATACCTCAATGTCCCCTAAAGTCACATTCAATTTATATATCTATCTCCCAGGTGGCCACATGTGATCAATACATAGCTGTCCCCTGTGAAACAGGCAAATACACAGGCACACATCCCACAGCATCACCAAAATGCCTGAACACCTTGGGTACTGTTCTCATGGGACCTGACAAATATATTATCCCACTGCAGTTTTACTCGCTGGACACCGATGCAAAGGATAAGAGCAGTCAAGTTTTGGTCACATCTGATCATAGGAAAACAGAGGTGTCTAGTGGAAGGAAAATGTCTCATGGTCCTCTAGGCTGCAACAGAGGATGTCAGAAAAGAGGGCATCAAGGGTAGCTACACACCATGGGATGCCAGCTGGGCACACCAGGTTGTCACCAGCTTGTACTTGCATTATGCCCTTCAAGCTTGCAGGGTGTAGGTTTATTGTACACTGGAAATGCAAACTTTTCTAAGCAGGGAGAAGTATTTAGTTGTCACTCAGGTGGCTACGGAACAGCAAGAAGAAGCAGGGACACTAGAATACTTTTCCCCATTAAAAAGCTGTTCTGAGATACAAGGCTTCTGTGAGGCAGGCAAAAGCTTACATATAAACTAGAATGTCACGCCTTGGGTTACACGATTAGTGTAGGCTACACAGATCTATTTCAGGGTAATCTCTGGACAAAAGCAAAATACTGGTAGCTTGGATCAACTCTGCAAGGTAGTTCATACCTCCCACACAAGACACCCTGGGCACACAATGATACAGTCCTCACAATTGGGCATGAACAAACTAGTCAACTTCATTGTATACCTTATCGCTCAGCGAGAGAGATGGTCCTGGCAGCAAGAGTCTCTCTAAGTCTATAACCAGGCAACAGGTCAAATCAACTGCAGATGCAATAAAACACCAGGCTAAATCTTTATTTAAGGAAAGATTATGTAAAGGAAAGATTTATGTAAGGAAAACTAACTTGTCTTAGTTATCCAAGTTCTTTTTAAAGCAGTGAAGGCAGTGCAGATTTGAACCAGAACAATCAATATGTCAAATATGGGTCTCTGGCTTCCAAACTCTAATGACTTAGAAAGTGCATGATTCTTTACACACAGATATTAAGCAAACTCCTTCTTTGTAAAGGTCAGAGGAAATTTTACCACTGAATTATATTGGGCAAGATTTCTTCTATACAGACTCAGCCCCTAGAAGTTCAAAATCTCAGTTATATGCACAATAATTCCAGAAAGGGTCACAGAAACCGAAGGAGAGCTATCAAGAGAACAGTAATAAAGTAATGTTACAATCAGATTGCAAGATTTCTTGGAGTTGCTACAAACACATCTATCCAAAACCACACATGAACTTGTATATTAAATCTTAAATTCTTTTTTTTTTTCATTTAACAAGCCTCAACTACTTAACATAGTCATTTTCTCAATTTCTCCTCTAGAGTTTCTTCCTTTCATACTTTCATACACTATGTAGACCTTTGTAGGAGAAATAAAATAGGAAAATGCTAAACTGCAGACTATTGAGGCATAATGTATCCTGCAACTACTCTAGTTGCAATAAGATTAAAAAAAAAACCAAACCAGTCTCTGAAGGAAAGACACCTTCATATGAGAATGTGATGCTTTCAAAGGGAGTCAGTGCAGTGGTGCAACAGGACCAGATGCAATACCAGAAAACAACTTTCCTAAAAAAATTAATACTTATAAAATTCAACACTTAGCTGGCACTCCAAAAGTGAGGTTATAGACATCTAGAGCAAAAACTTATCTAAATTCCAGTACAAGATCTGACATTACTAATGTAGACTCATGTCCCCATGTCTTCTGCTGTGGCTACCGGAGGTCTGTCCAGATACATTATGGTCATTGGTCCCAAAGAGGAACTGAACACCCACAGTTAGGAAGACTTCAAGTTAAGTAAAAATCTTCCTGGCAATATGTAAACTGAGGTTTGAGGTCAGTATATTGACATTTTGTCCTAACAATTTACCATACAAATTGGTCTGCAATGCAAACACATGGCCAACATTTAGCTCTGCTGCTATTTTAGCATTCCAGTAATAGGATTTCCACTATAATACTGGTGCTTTCCCTTAGACAATTCACAGACTATTGCCCAGGCACACGTTCTCTCATTTTTTAATCACTGCTACACTGCACTTCTGAGGGTTCCCCTTCCATTATCTTAGCCCATAATTGTTTGCATGTTTCACTATAAGGTGGTATAATGAGCCTTTAGGGCACTCCCAGATGCTGGTGTTTAGCTGCACTTTCAGTTAAATTAATCCCTTTTTTGTTTGTTTGTTTAACTGGAACTTGTTTCTCTGAAAGGGAACTAGCTCATCACTAGCAGGTCCTTCGAAACAAAGGGCAGTAAGACACGAATCAGGTTGCAGCAATAGGCAGCCAAGTGCTACAGAGGAGATGGCAAGGAAATGATAGAATAAGAACAACTCCCAAATCTCATTCTCTCCTTAGTGTCCTCTACCCTGCCCAAAGCCCACGTACACATTAATAAACAAGACTCAAGCCATGCCCAAATTCTGTTTGAATCCTCCAGAGCGAGGCTGTAATACGAATTCTTGTGCAGGAACATTTGTTTGTATGATTTACCAAAACAATGACAGCTGGCAGAGGAGTGTGCTTGCGGACATGAATCATGGAGAGAATTTCCGGAAGGTGACCCTCACGGGATGCAACGAAGAACATCCTGGTGGGAAATAAATGTGGACAGACTTTAAATGTGCTCATTACTGGGACTAGGCAGAGCGGCTCATGAAAGTCAGAGAGCACAGCAGCACTTCTTAGGCCTGTTTGAGGTGCTCAGAATGAAAAGACTAGCAAGACAAGCCTATCCCCAGAAATCAAAGTAATCTCGGAGGGTGTCTCCTCCTTATCTTACACTGTGATCAGTGTTTGGAATTAGTTCATATTTTCCCTCCAATTTCCCTCCTTCACAAGAAACAAAGCATCCATTAATTAAGTGCTATGCTCAGAGGGATCCATTTCCAAGCTCAACAGGAGCAAACTGAGCAAAAGCCCCATGCCTGGTAAACATTATCGCAATTTTTCACTTCCTGCTAAAGGAATGAATCCTACTTTCCCTTCCCCTTGTTGCCTTATTTTCAGTGCATATCACATGCCCTTCACCCCCAGTATTATTAGCCATGCTTACCTGGAGACTGCAAAAATGCCACCATTCATAGATCCAAAGCAGGAGAGAGCAACAAATACTGGTACAGCTAAAGAAAAGTTTCCCATTAGTCGTTCAGCAAATGTCTGTTAGAGGAAACACAAAAGTATTTCTTCAGAAACCATGAATGTAGGTTTACTCTATTACAAATTATTAATAAACATTGTAATTTTTGTTTCTACCCCTTTTCTGCATCCCTCACATTTGTGCTGTTCAGCTGTTGCTTCTTCTCATTTTGTGATACCAAGGCTACTACAGATGAGCTCTCCCACCCTTACTTCCTGGCTGTGTATGGAATATAGTTAGTTGAGGCCATGCTGTGGAGGTGGAATCAGGCCCTAATTTATATCAGACCTGTGACTCCAAATAAAAGAAGGCCCAGTCTGAACAGATCAAGGTCTGATCTGCATACCACTTTATTTTTACTACAGACTTCATCTTACTTATCTGATGCTACCCAGTGGTATAGCTTATCTTTCACACTTTACTGTTCTAGGTTACCAGAAGAGTCTTAATTGGAACTTGGGGCACCACAGGAGATGTGCCCAGTTTTCTTCAGGTTTGTAAAATGTTTTGATCTAAATCTCCCATAAGCTATAGGATTTGGTCATTCTTTTAAATATCATGTCAATTCAAATACCCACAGGCAGTATCACTACTGGAAAGAAATGATAAATTTTTATCTTCTCATTGTGAATAAGGTGCCATAAATATAAAAATCAGCATCGTGGCCACAATTCAGCAAGAACAATCAAAGCAGTATTGCCAAGCCAGGTAGTCCTTGCAGCTCCTTCCCGAATGAACTCCAGTATTCCCAGCAATCCCCTTCCTACGTACTCAGGACACACACTGTGCAGGGACAGCATTGCTGCTTCTCGCTACAAGAAGCAGTTCAGAGCTCACACACTTCTGCAAATATCTGCTTCCTGCTGCTCAGGAGTTAGGCCTATAATTTAGTACAGAATTTTTCAAGCATGTACTTGGCTATAAAACTTAAGTCCTATTGACTTTGTTTTCTCAGATAAATAAACACAGTCTAACATTAGATTACAAATGCTATTGATGGCCTTAAGTGCAATCCCACTCATCAGTAAAAATCAGGCCAAGTTCACCAGGATGCTAATATGTGGTGTAAAAGAGGAGCCACAGAAAAGTCTGACTGGATGTGGCCCTCTGTTTTTTTTTTTCCCCTGGAAAAAAAATATATCAACAAACACAACTGCAGCAGGGATATAGCTTTGTAGTTTTCTTCTGTAACTTACCACTGCTACAGCTTTTGAAAGCAGCAATTCCCCAGCACTGATTGTAGTGAAATAAGCCACGTTTGTTAACACATAGCCAACTGTGACGATAATCATTGAAATGCATATTGCGAGGGGTATGTTTCTGAAATACACAAGGTAGATCATTATTTTGCAATCTGGTTGCTATTCCCTGAACATGAAACAAATAACATGAGAAGAAGCCACTAATGATGGTGAATGCACATTTGGTGTTCCTGACATAGCATCGTTACAAACCACCAGCAAAAAATAATACATCTAAACAAACCCACCCAGACAAAGCAAAAAGGTTTATAATGAAGAGTTGAGAAACCATATGAGGGAAGAGGCCTCTGGGGACACCAAGAGGTTGTGCTCCCCATGCTTCCCATACAGTAAGCATGGCCCATTTGAGTTGCCTACCCATATTGACTTTCAAGCTGGCCCAATAAGAAGCTCAATTAAGATTTATTATTTTTCTGATATTTTTCTCAAAGAAACACAGCTGGGTCAGGATTTAATTACCAGTTCACTACCAGTCCTTACTTCTCAAATTAAATCTTAACATCGGTATGCCTGTAGAGAGCTGAAAAGAAGCTCTAAAGTGAGACTAAATACATAAATAAAGTGGAACAGTATCGCTGTTGTACATCTTGCCCTCCTTAGAAGCCACGCTCTCAAATACTGCCAGTACCCCAGACACACAGGTAGACAAGACAATCGTGCTGTAAGGCAGCACCAAATCCAGGTAAGCATGATGACACTGAGCTCACTGCTCCCTCACACACACAGTCTCAGGTGAAGAAGCTGGAAGGAGGGAAATCTTTCAGCTCGGAGGATGTGCTTGTTGATGGAGAAGGCAATGGCAAGTGCCAGAGCAAACAGCCCAGAATATAAGTGCTGTATTGCTGGAAAACCCACAGCTACTGACTCCAGAAATACTGCAGAACTGTGTTGATAACACCTGTGCAAAAAATGTTTTTGTAGGTCAGTTGCCAGGTATTTTGCAACACATTTGGTTAAGCTTCTTACATGATTCTGGGTGTATATTGAATTCAATCCACATAACATCTGATTCGAGGTACGGATACATGGTTTCAAAGCCTCTCAGAACAGAGATTTTATCTTCTGCACCTTGGATGAATGCTTTAACCATCAAGATATTGATAAATCATCATTACATCAACCTTAAAAAAAAAACAACTCCAGCCAAAAATATCAAATTTGTACTATTTGCACAAATACCACTTGAATGACTGATCCCATATTATGGGATAATAATATTAAACTTAACAAACCATCTTTGTCCAGTCTATCTCATACCAAACACCTGCTTGCTGTACTCACTTCTAATTTAAAACCTAGTCTAATTTCCTCTAAAACAAAACAGAAGCTCAAAACCAAGGGGTAGGGAAGAAAAAAAAAAAAAAGCTTCCAAACATGAACCTTTTCTTAGCACTGCCTTGTTTGGTCCTGCCTTGCTATGCTGAAGAGCACTACCAGTCAGCAAGCACTACTCACTAAAAAGCCCACAGAGCCTCAGAACTCACAACAGGAGCAGCATGAGGGATGCTGTGGCTCCTAAGCTCTGGAATCATTATCTTCCGAGAGAGGCAAGTGCTCAGGTGGCACCTCCTTTTGTCTCCTGCACCTTTGCACGCTGCCCCTCCAAGCACTGCTTATTAGCCACTGCTTTCTGTCACAGATTTATACAAAAACAAGAGGACATTTTCAAGATTTCAGGGATGAGTAACATGGTATGGTTCATTTCTCACTGACACCTCAGTTCAGATTTACACTTGGTCCTTGAATCATCTGAAAGCGCAGACAGACAGGTACGAACCATATGCGAAACCACTAAGCAAGAGCTTTTAATCATGTGTTTGCTATCCATACAACTTAAGAGGCAGCTTGCAATAGGATTCCATTATTAAGCTCTCTGCTATGAACTGATCTATGTCATTCATTATCAATGGAGATTGCCTCATTTACTTGTAGGATCGCTGTACCAATTTCCTTGTATTTTTGATACTCCCCTGGACTTTCAAACCTTCTCTCCAAATCAGAAAAAATCAAACCTAAGTTCCATTCTCCATTAAACTGCCTCTGTTGATGCAGGTTTCACCTTTTTACTTGTGCATGAAGGAAACACAACACATGCTGGTGCACCAGTAAGTCATTTTCCTGATAGAATGAAAATTCACAACTGCCACACAGCTTGCTGAGAGTTGTGAACTAGAGGGAGTGAGGAAATTCAAGGGAAAAAACAACCAACAATATTCTCCACTTTAAGATTTTAATTAATTGAAGCTAAGACTTCTTATGGGAAGCCTGACCATTTCAGTATGACATTTCTTAGGATAAAAAAATAAAATCTTATAAGCAAGAGAGAAGTCTCGTCTAAACAAGCACAAGTATCTTACATGAAAAACACATCTACCTTGTGCTTCCTGGAAAAAACTCACTGAGGAGTCCACACTCACAGAGAAATTCCACATTAGAAATGCAGCTAGTCCATCCTGTGGCTATAGAGGGCAGAATATGGCTGGGAAGCAAATTTCCTCCTTCCAGAGCCTGTAAAAGGCCCTGGAGCTAGGGCACAGGGTTCAGTTAACCTGCATCTCCACTGGGATTTGGATTTGACCCTTGGTGTTGCAAAATCATAGATATTCTGATAAACTGCTCTGGTACTGCACTACCTCCTACAAATACTTTTGAGAGAAAAAACACAGAGCAGACTGAGTAAGAGGAGAAGTGGGAAATACGAAAAAAAAAAAGGGATAAAGTAAGCCAGAGCAAGAACCTGTGAATAAGAACAATTATGTCAATAAATCAGCTGAAGAAGTCTACAGCTCTTATCCCAGCTTAATGACAACTTTCATAACAGCCAACAGTAAGTGCTAAGAGCTGTGATCAATGCAGGATGTTCTATCTAAGAAACAACAAGCACACTATCAAGTAAGACCCACCAAGTCAACTGCGTTCACAAGTATCAAGCACATTGTCGCCACATGCTTTGTTGTTTAGAGGCTGTGCCAAAATAATTTCCTTGCCTCATTTTCAAAGCCAGGTTTTACAAATGCTCAGACTGTCAACTGTCCTGGAAAAAGCTGAGCCAGTGGGGACCTTACCAGGAAACATGAATAAAAAGGTGAAAGCGAATCAATTAGATACTAGTAAAGTTAGGTGAGATAAACCACATCTTTACTATGCTATGGAAATAATGACAGATACTTTCTCTTTTCATTTTTAAAATATATATATAAATAAATAAAAAGGGGAGGTGAGGGGGGAAGGACAGAATAAAAGTCCTAATTCCTTCACATATGTTTTACAAGCACTTGCCTGATTTTCATGAGAGGAAGCCTGTATATGCCATATTTCTCGAGTTGAAAATTTCCCACCACAGGAGTTTCAAGATCCTTTTCAAAAGTTCCCTTTTGCAATAATTTATTCACCATTTGCAATCTGTTAAGCAATTTTCCAAATGAACTGTTCCAGGTTTTGGCACTAATAAGAATTCTAATCATTCATTGCACTGTCCATAGGGCCAAAGCTTGGCAGAAGTCACAAGTAAAAACTTAACCAAATAACCTGACACTTGAAAAAATTACCAAGTACAAAACAGACAGCAGCAGGAGAGCTCTGGTACTGTAATATTCCCAGGACTTCAATGTAAGACCAGAGGATGTATAGCCTTGTCTTTCTAATCCCTGTGTTCCAGAGCCCAACCTACATCCCTTGCCATTCCTGAGTGGTCATTCTAAAGGCTGCAGCAATCCTGAACTCTGAATAAGAAAGCACTATGTTTTAATATAAAGTTACTTATCTCTGATGAGTGTTTTTCATGTGAAAAGCAGCCTACAAGAGATCCTGTTACATTACAGGGATCAAATAGTTCTCATCATGTCAATGTGTTACAGTCTCACCCATCTGTTAGGAGAAAAGGAGGATGCAAAACTTCAAAGGATGCCACCTCCCAGGACAGAATCAAAGCCAGGAATAGAGAGACAAAAGGGATGGGAATAATCACAGCACCTCTTGATTCCACATATTTGTAAATGCTAATGCGGGTTTCTGCACTTTAGCAACATGCTATTATTATTTTGTTTACTTTAGCAAAGTATCATATTCTCCTCAGCAGATCACTGCTTCTCCCCCTTCACTGCCTCCCAATATGTTTCCAGCCTTATGTTACAGATCAGAGCTGCTGGGTTAGCGTTTGCAGCTCAGAAACTACTGAATTACATGACTTCTCTTCATCTTCTTTTGATGGTGATTATCCAGGGGAGAAATGAGACAAAGGAAAGACTAGCTATTAAGCTGTGCTCTCCTTTACACCACCACATGCACCACAGATGCTACTGCAGGAGTGAGCATTAAAAGGCTCCCTTCTCCCTTTCCATACATTAGTTCTGTACCTCTGACAGAGATACTGGATGAAGAGAGTGAAGAATCAGGCCATGGTCAGCATTTAAAAACCTTCTTACCTTCTATCACCTAGCAAGAGAAGAAAAAGGCTTCTGCAGTGCCTCATTACTTTCTTCCCAGCCACTGGTTTGGATTATAATTGGTTACAGTACATAAAATAGGTCTTCTATGAACAACTGATTTTAAAGGGTCAAACTGCATTATGAGCATCCTGGGAAGGGCAGTAGATTTTATTAACTTATCAAATGTTTTCAATATCCTTTCCAGCAGGCTTGCCTAAAAGGTGAATTAGCACACTCTCTTGGCTAAAAGTGAAAACCTAGAAAGGTACCAATTACACAGGGTAACACTGTTCTCCATAATATCTACTTCTAGGCAAAATTTCCCAGCTGAAGTACCAAGCAGATCTATCAACAGTCCTGGAAAGATTGCAGACAACTGTTCCTCTCACAAGGTGATCTGCATATTTTAATAGAGATCTAAACCTGGCTGCAGTCACATCATGTACCAGCTCAGATTGGAGAGCCAGACCTCATCAGCATGCCATACTCATTGATGTCATGGCCCAAGCCCTAAATTGTCAAAGCCAATGCCTTTGTGAAAAGCCTTTCTTTGCAGAGCAGAATGGATTCCTGAGACACTTGGACTACCATCTAGAGAAGACCTCCCCTGTTCAAGCAGGATCCTAAACCTTCTCACATGGAGTAGATAGTGTGCCTGGTATTCCCAAAGAGATCTAAGCCAACACAGCAGATATGAAAGATGACAGCTAAATCAACAAAAGACTTGTGAGGTTACAACACTGAATATTAGTCACGCTACCTCTGCTTAGCCATGCATGTTTCTTGCACCGCTAGTGTGTGAGCCCTGTTAGGAGCCAGGAAGAGAGTGCAAGCTGTACACATAGCTACTGAAGTAACATGGAATGCAAGTAAAATGAAGGCTTATCTTTTAAAAATGGAACACAGGATTGAAACTAGATATAAATGATTCTCTTGGACTTCTCAGTCAGCTCTTTGATAAACCATTTCCGTATGTCCATCAAGCACCAGCATTCAACATCTTCACATTATCTCATTCGCAAACTTATTGCAAAAAGATTGTGATTGGTTCCAGGAGACATATGAACAATCAGACCTGATGGCATTGTAACTTCACTCTCAAGTCTCACCCCTCATCAGAACCTAAAGGTCCCAGGAACCCGAGGTGGCTTTTGTGTCTCAGTGTAACATCCATCCCTGCGTGGATCTCGGCTTGCCCTGGGAACTCAGGCATGCTTGTTATCTGAGAGGCTTGGAGGCTTAACTGGAGAATGGTCAGATGCCTGGACACATGGGCAACAGCTGAGCAGGATCTCTAGCAAAGGATCTGCATTCAGCATTTCCAAACCTGAAATGACAGTGAAGGTACTCAAAAGAAGATGGTCATTCACCTTGGATATTGTAGTAAGCGTGTGGTTTAGGTTGGACCTGCAATTAAAACGGTGTTGCTACTCCCACAATAGCTCACCTTTTAAAAAAGCAGCATAGTCTAAATTCAGAGGATTCAAATACATATTGTCACTCTTGAGTTTGATGAATTACTTCTGTGCTCCTATCTAACATCAGTGTTTTGATATCCTCCCTTTATTTCATTTGTAGGAAACTTTAATGTACTCTAGGAAGTTTGTGACCTTTTCCACTAGAGAGGCAAAAACTCAGATTTTATTTTTATTGCCTATTTCTCTCTCAACCAGGAGATGAAGGGAACACCTCTGCTCTTTCACAAGCTCCGGCATTTTATTTTCTTCTGAGGCCTATTTGCTGGAAGTGCTTACAGCAGTGCAGATTATGGTGAGAAGCAATAGTAAATCACTGTGCTTGCTTGGAGGCAAGGAAGCCATAACCACAAACCTGACATGGGGCTGTAAAAACAAAACACCTCCCTGCACCAAGCTTGGGTATGGACATGAAACAGAGTGGGGCAGAGGTGTGATTCAAAGCACTTCCTCTGAGCTGCCTTATCTAGCACAGGACCACAGGTCTAACCTCCCCTTCACTGCTTTGTACAGACACATAATTCACTGGCAGACTTAAAAAATATATATATATAGAAAGAAGGGGATGATGCACTAGTATATTAAAAGTAGTTTTATTTAATGTAGGATGCTCTACTGGAAATTTGAAATCATTACTTCCTGATTTACAAATGGGGTCTACTTTCCCCAGGAAGAATCACTTTCTTTTTGGACAGAGAATCAAAGTCTCCTAAGTTCCCTGCAGCCTTAGAAGCAGGCAGAGCTGACCTCCTGTAGGGCCACTTTCGCAGGCAGCACAAAGGCAGCAGTCTACAGAGCAGTGGCAGTAGTTGGGGTGGAATATTTAGCAGTATAAACAAGGGAATCTGAGGTGAGAAATGAGCAGATCACACCTCACATCTGCAAAACCTAAAGTCAGCAGACAGCAGCTACCACGTAACAGTAATGCCATGGCCAGGGAAAGAGATCACTAAAAGAATCCCACTAAAACCCACGCTACCTGTCACAGCAGCCTTCCCATTCTACCACAGATACCTGAGCATTTACAGGCAGCAGGGTTGGCGTGGAAACAGAGCCCTGCCTCGATCTATACATATTTCTATTGTCTATACTGAGGACATACATTTCTGATTTATGGCATGGCAAATGGCAAAGCGACGTTTTGAGTAATGTAAGGGAGCAAGCTGGCGAGGCTGTTATCATTCCCAAAATGAGCCGCTCAAGTTCAGAGCCTGGGAACAGGCAGCCTGAATACAAAACATCTCGCTCAGCTCTGGGGGAGTGTGCAGGAGGGGATGCCACCCCCCTCAGCCTCACCACTGAACTTTTTAGGAGGCATCGCTGATAGGTTATGAGTAACTCCTTACAGTAACAAGGGATGACAAATGCTTAGGTGCATAGAGGGATAGCAGGAGAAGCGTGTGTCTGTGCGCTTACACAGTCAGATTTGTCATACTTGTTAAATTCCTTGACGTTTAATTTTGAACAGGAAAGTTTCCACAATGCCAAGGATAATAAAGGACCAATTTGCTGCTGTATGTTACCATTGATATGTTGGCATGAATTGAAATTGCACCATTCGGTGATGAAGAGAGCATCTACTTGCAATAAAGAGCACCATGGAAGCTGAAATATCATTTACCAAGAAAGGCTCTTCTTCTGAAGGAATTCAAAATGAGAAAAATGGTAACTGCAAGTGCCTTAAAGCATTAGTACTTTAAAAGGTATAAAAGAGTTTAAATTAAATTAAAAGGAGATGTCTTAACAATACCACACTGCCACGAAGGGGCAGATAAATAGTTTTCCCTGCAGAAAGCAGGGAAAAGAGGCTCTTGCTAAGGACAGCCCAGCAGACTGGCTACAGGTGTGCAACAGCCCACATAACACACTGAAATAATTCTGTGAGAAATGACTAAATTCTGACACAGAAATCCAGAAAACTCTAAGTGTAAGCTGAAACATGCCTTTGTAGTGTGTAGTATTTGAAGGCGCTTGAATGGAGCTCAAATGGGAATATCAGCTTTTTATATTTTATTACCTTCAGTGCTTTGAGAAAGGATATATCAGCAAGCTGAAATCCTCTCTTGCTAAAACTTCCTAATACTTGAACTACAATCACATACATATGAATTTTTTTTCATTTTTCATTTTCATTTTTTAATAAATGATTAAGTGATAGTACAAAGAAAAATAGAAAATTTCCAAAATCACTAGTAAGGTTGCATTTTCCTTCTTTTGTGTCCAGGATAAGAAATCTGAAGCATAACCATTTGAGAGTCAGTACTGAAACCATTCTACAAATCAAGTCACTTCCAGTTTCAACAGTGATATGAAATAGCCAGCGTTATTTTTAATCTTTTATCAATTATATTGGACAGTATGGTCAGTGAGAATTTGAATTTTAAGGCTGACTGATCTTCTAAGTCACACACTGTTCAGTGTACCCTCTGTCAAAGATGCACTGCTCTTCCTTGCTAAAACTCTTAAAATGGAAGGGATAATGATGTATGAATGATGAATGATATACAACATGCATTCATTATTCATGATAATGAATGTATGTAATTATGTAATGATATACAACTTACTGCATCATCTCTGACTCAAAAACAACCTATTGAAAACCATGTACTGCTGCCACCAAAAAGCCCTACATCCTGGTCCTACATCCTCCACAGCACACTGTCTAGTATCAGCCTCCTTCACATTGACATCTACACCTGAATGGAAACCTAGAGAAAACACCAGCTAAATTTAGGTGTTAGTTTAGCAAAAGTTCTCGCAAGGCTTGTTTCAGTAACCAAAATAAAAACAAAGCGGATGACAGGATTTGGGCCACTGTGTGAGAAACTTAGGAGAAAACATGTAATTCAATGCACTCCAGGGTAGTTCCTCTAGCACAGCGTCCTGATTGACAGAAGTCAATGCCATGCCTTGGTGGCCAACATTCAGGACTTACTTATGTCTGGAAGTGCCTGCAACAAAGAAAAAGACTCTTCTTGTGGTCTGCATAAACACCAAGGAAAAACCTCGAGCGATTCTGCTTATTTTTCATGGCTATAGAATTATTTTGTCCTTAGACACACAAGAAGCTCATTCTATAAAACGTTCTGCCAAAGGAAAAGGAATCCCATGATCTTCTATGTTCTTTGTGAGTAAACTGTTCCTTTTACCTTGCTTTGCTTAGCAGCGGGTTTTTTTTCTGTTAATAAACATATGAAAAAATAGAAGCACCTATCATACCTTCACTGTAGGATGAAACTAATTATTTTTTTTCTCTAAAATAATCCCAAAGAGAAGTTAAACCTCTTGTCAGACTAGAGTGCTCTTGTTCTCCTCATAATCCACAAATTAGGTCTCTCTATTACTATTAGATCTTTCCAAATGATGATATCAAAATTGCTCTTCTAAGGGACATTTCATTCCATCATACTTCAAAAAATTAAACACTGTTATTATATAGTCCATTATTTTTTGCAATGAAC
The DNA here is from genome assembly GCA_024611195.1 of Ceyx melanurus. Taxonomy (NCBI): domain Eukaryota; kingdom Metazoa; phylum Chordata; class Aves; order Coraciiformes; family Alcedinidae; genus Ceyx; species Ceyx melanurus. The sequence continues at coordinate 23,599 of JANHGL010022718.1, read as the reverse complement.
AAAACATAGTGACAAGGTGAAGATGCAAATAACAGTACTTGCTCAACAACAAGTGTTACAAGTGAATGAGGATTGACATAATAGACCACAGCAGTGCAACTTGTAAAATGCAGATTATTCACTTCACAGCTCCTCTGGAGCCATTATAATCTTATATAAATCCTCTTAGTTTACAGTTCATGGATATAGGCTGTACTGTAATTTAAATGATTGAAAACCCTTATGGGTTTTTAGTTAAAAATATTCTTCTCTTAAATAAAATATCACTGTCACTGTGTATTTTAAATTCCAACACACAGCCAAATATCAAAGTACAAGCAACTCTGTAAGTGACCTGCTTCCAGAACACCAATATGTCCATAAGCACACCCACAAAACAGTCACTGTGTAGGGAATGGGACATGCAGAGGAACAGGAATCTAAGCCCTTGATGGCTAAAAAGAACCTACAGCCTCCCCTGATGGAAATTGTGTGATCACACAGCAAAGGAGATGCTCATCTACAGAAAAGAGACCCAGTCAGATTGTCTTGTTTCGATACAATGGTTATATACCATAAATACAAGCCAGCAATTTCACTACTTGCTAAAGATGAACAATCAAATAAAACAAGCCCATTGAGTGTCTCACCCAAAAAGACTGTCAAAGTCGAGTAAGACATTCTTCTCACTGAACCAAGTGGAATATATTCCCTTTCTTGTGTATGGTAACACCAATGCTACTGATATTTTGGCCCTGCTGCTGTAAAGTATAATTACTCTCAATGCCATGGTACATGTTAATAACTGTGCAGTTATAAAACTCCAATCTGATGCATGTGAAAGATGCACAGTCTGATGCACAAAAAGGATCATACTACCCTTGCCATTTCAGTTTTATTCTCCCATTTTGTATTTTATACCAGCAAAAAATGCTATCTCATATTCTCTGTCAGCTGCTGGCATCAGCCTATAGAGGTTTTAGATGTTGCTCTGATAAAAGGTTGTTGTTAAGGACAAGCAGGGTGCTTTTATCCTGGTGTAACACCATGCTCACCAAACACCGGCTGAGCACTCTGCACTTTTACATTTTTGAGGGTCATTATTACAGGAAAAACAACCAAACAAACAAACAAAAAGCAACAACAAAGGGGCAGAAGGAGGCTCATCCTCTTCTGCAGCCAGGGAAAGATGCTCCACAGTACAGATGAGGACATTGCACTGGGAGTTAAACTAGGAGTCTCTATCACACAGAACCACCCAGAGGAAGTGGGAGTTGGCTTCGTTTTACAAACAACAGGAAAAAATGGCTGAGATACTCTCCTTTTTTTCTACACACAGGATTTAACTGACACTGGCAGTATCCACAAGCTCAACAACTATACAATTTCATCAGGAATTTCATGGCTTTTGCTGGGTTTTACAGTGAGATTCCCAAGATGTTTGAAACCCAGCTTTACATCTCAGGGTGAAACATTAAGATGAATGGTGAGAATTTACTCGCCCACAGCTAATGCCATTGGTAAATAAGGAAATAAAAGCACCAATGTCAGAGGAAGCCATGCTCCTGTTCTAAAGTGTTGTGGTTTAACCCCAGCCACCAACTGAGCACCAGGAAGCTACTCACTCACTCCCCAGACCTCACAGTGGGATGGGGATGGGAACTGGAAAAAAGTAAAACCTGGTGGTTGAGATAAGAACAGTTTAATAAATAAAATAGCAATATTATTAATAAAATAACAATCATTGTAATGAAAAGGAATACAACAAAAAGAGACACATTAAACCCAAAAAACACAAGTGATGCACAGAGCAATCTCTCACCACTCGCTGACCAATGCCACAGCAGCCAACTGCCTCCAGTTTATATACTGAGTATGATGTTCTATGGTATGTAATATTCCTTTGGCTGGTGGGTCATGGCTGTCCTGGCCATGGTCCCAACTTCTTGTGCACCTGATCACTGGCAGAGAATGGGAAACCAAAAAATCCTTAATTTAAGATATGCACTATTTAGCAACTTCTAAAACATCAGTGTGTTGTCATCATTACTGTAATGTTAAATCTTAAATGTTAAACACAGTCTGCACCAGCTACTAAGAATAAAATTAACTCTGTCCTAGCTGAGCCAAAGATAAAATGGCAAGGGGACAACCCAGAAGCGGTTTTCTTACAACTGCATTAAAAGTTGTATAAACCACACTTGCTTTCCCTCCCAAAGGGTATAACCCCCCACAGGGCTCAAGCTGAGGCTGTGGGGGATCTGCAACGTCTGTGCTCTGTAGGCTCTGAAACACCTCATGGGGATATACACCTTGTCACCTCACCCAGCTGTTAGCCCAAAGCATGGTCTGATAGCAGTTATCAGCTACATACAAAGAGGCCATAAAGCATGACTAAATGAAGAACTACTTCCCAAGCCAGTAACTCTTATGTAGACAGAATGTTTGCTGATTTTGCTCAGTATGTTTGGCACTAAGGACTTGGTGCCACAGCTGACATTATCTGTGTACAGACATAGCCTTATCTAACCCTACTTGGATGATTTTTATTTTAATTTTTTCAGCCCATGAGGTTATAAGTGATCTGGTGAGTTTACTCACTTTTCTATCTACTATTAATGCGCTGCTGTCTCACCTCTCTCTTCCAATAAATTCAGTCATGGCACCTAGTTACAAACCACTAAAAAAGAATGAAAGTGTCTAATGAGAGCCTGGAACATTCACTGCAGCCGAGAGGAGGTGGTTTACCAATGAGAGATCCACAATCTCTCCAGTGAAGTACAGCGTGTTTTACATCTCTGGACCTTTAGCAGTGCATCAGTCTCATAAAAGATGTTTATTCCTGCAATGGATATGCTGCTGAGCAGCTCAGGGTTCCCCTAAAGAGAATCCTGTCACCCTTCTGTAGAGGTACTGCTATATCCCTGAGTAGAGAGAAATAGAGGTTAAAATACTTCTGCATCTATTTCAGGTGTTGAAAATGAAGGAAACTTCGAAGGTTATGTTGTTTTGTTGTTCCACTACATTAGCCTGCTGGTAAAGCAGATTAGGATTTTGCCAACTACCTGGGGAGACTGTGAATAAACATTTGTTTTACTTCCTTAGCAGGGCTGACTCACAGTAACAATCATTCACATAAACAAACGAGAAAGAGAAAAAAAAAGGAAAGCAAACACACCTTGCACTCAGCAGGTTATCACATCAGCGAGCCAATGGAGCCACACAAGGGCTGGAAAGGAGCACCCTGCTCTGTAGTGACGTGGCACTGCACAACATAAGCTAAACAACCGCTGCAGACACAGCCGGGATTGCCACACAACGTCCTGGTGGAATTATCAATGTTTTGCTGATCAGAAGCAATAGTAGAACCAAGGCTGACTGTTTGCAAGAGACATTTG